>JAOBAS010000040.1:19530012-19543028 GCA_025311575.1 Elanoides forficatus
GGCTCATGTGCATGTTAAATTGGGCTTTTTCCACGTACATGCTGCAGCAGGAGAGTTTCAAAGCTAGGGTAATTTTTAAAATCTATTAGTTTAGTGAATTTGCATTCTTCTTGTGGATACATTTTAAACACTGCATGTTCATTAGTTTCATTTATTTCAGCAACTGTAGTATTTTCTTATCTTACAAGAATGTGAAAGGGTGAAAATAAAGGAGTATTTCTTATCGTGTTCTGGACTTGTGAGATTCTGGGTGCTGGTATCGGAAACAAGAACCAGTTCCTACCTGATGGCCTCAGTTCACGCTTGGGCTTATAGGAAAACAAAGAAAACTGAATTCACATAGTCTGGGTTTTAGCAGATACATGTGGGTACAGGCAGAGATTTATACTGCTGATTTAAAGGAATCATTTTCATTCAACTAGCATCTAACTGGGCCCCTATGAGAAAGCAGGGGAAGCAAAGGAGACTTTCTTCTCCCTGAAGGGATGGGGACGGGCTGGGTCCTCCGAGCAAACCCCCCCACGTTCGGTTTTCGTTGGTTTTGCAGGAGGACTGACGAGGGTGGGTATAGTCTCCTTTAAAGAAGAAAGCTACAGGCTTCCTAGAGCTAATACCTAGCCTACTGTAATAACAGAAGTAGGAAAAATGTGCCCTTTTGTAAAGCTCCCATCCATAATACGTTACAAATTCTATCACAATAAAACATTCTAAGAACATTTAATGTCCACAGCACTAAGTGTCCATAATTTCTGACACCCGCCCACAGCCTCAGGAGGTTACAAAACCCTTTCACAAGGAATCCCCCTTCCCAAGCAGCTGATTACTCAAATATTCACTTTGTAAAGAAAATAGGGTGAAATTCCACACAGCGGTTAAGGCAAATGTTACTGAAAGGCAGCAATAGAAATTTTAATGTCTACTATAGGTAAAAGTAACGGAAAAGCTTTTCCCTTTGGAGGTACAGCAATGGCACATCGCCACTCCACAACTCCTCTGCTGCTGAAGCAAAGGTGGCAGCAAGAAATGTTCAATGTTGCAGAGGGTAGAGATGCACATGAAGTTGTGAAGCCACCACATTTATGGACTATGCCAAGACCACATTCTGCCATTAGTATGTGGGCAGTGCCTTTCCAGCTCTTTTTTAAAGGTTTCAGGCAAGAAAGCTTGTGCCAATTCTTTTGGGGGACTATTCAACACCAACGCTCATTAAGCAAATGAACTGAAGATTCTTGTTTTGTTTACAATATTCTGAACTCATGCAGTCATTACAGACTCTGGCAACAAGCTGTTCGTAGAGAATAAGCAAATGGTGAAATAAAGTGAAAGTATCTTTGGCATATTGTATGATGGTAAATAGCTGACAGATTTGCATTTGCAAACTAGAAATTATATCCACCTATATCCGATCGTTGCTTAAGCAGACATATGCACGCTCTACTGAAGCACGTTGCTGAGTGTTTCTTACCAGTGTGCTATGACCGCACAAAGGAGGCGAGCTATATGATGCAGTATGTAAACAGAACTAAAAAGAAGGGTAAGAGCTGTGAGGAAAGACAGCATGTACTGAATAGCTAACGTGTCATCTCCTAAAACAACTCAGAGGCTCATGAGCAGCTTTGAAAGGCTACAAACGCAGAGCACATGCACAGGAGTGAGCTGTGAGCAAGTTTTCTGCAAGGCTCCACCAAGCTGCCTTTCTTCTACAAAGCCAAGGAGGAGGATTGCAGTCCAAGACCTCCACCCTACGTGCGATGTTTATTCAGGTAATTACCTTTGATAACATAAACCCCTCTAGCAATCTAGTCAGTAATTAAATTGCATTTCAGCTGCACCCTTGACTTATAGTCTAGAAAGCTTTGCACTCCATGTTTTATCTTGTTCCTAACCCAGACCCTTTAGTTTTGGCTGCTGAACTCACTAGGTCAGGGAAAGAACATCTTGCTCGGTAGAAGTATGCATCTTTGAAAACACATTTTATAAGTTTTTCTCCTTTCATATCTAGCCAAACTGCAGCTGTATAACCAAATAAATGGTAGTTTAACATAGCAAAGACAGGAAGGGAACCTGCTTTGCCCTTGAGCTTCCAGAGAGAGAAGCCCTGTGGATGAAAGGTGCCTCGGCTCCAGAGAGCTGCGAGAGCTCTGTACCTCTCGGCAGTCACGCTCTTCCCTCTCGGGTTCACGGGAAGTCTGTATTATATGGACTTCAACAAGCCGTGCTCATTGCCTCCTTGCCACAGCAACGTCTACTACGGTGATGAGTGTTTCCAAAATCATCCAAAAACATAAATGGCCATACTACAGAGAGGAACTGCCTGACGCTTTCATGAAGACGGTTCTCCTGCAGACCCATAAAGTGACTGGGAAGCGGACAGGTGTATTATTTCAATTTTCCTAATGCAAAAGAAGGTGGCTTGAAAACACACTGTCTGCGTAGTGTTCTGATTAAAACCGCATGTAAAGCTGAATTTAACATGCCATCCAGCCCCCAGACCTGCTGATGTCATTTCTTAACAACTTAATATCAAAATGAAAAACAGATGTAGAAGCTTCCATAAGCTGTTGGCTTGGCTTACCTATCAGGCCTTTTTCTGTACTCGAAGTAACAGTTTTGTAAGTTGTATCAGCGCCTGGTTTAGAGTCCAAAACCTCCGCCTGCTCTGCTGTAGAGTTCTCCAGCCCCCTCCGCTTAATTGTCCCATAGTTTGTTTCGTAGGTGTCCGACAGCGAGCTGGAGGAGGCCCAGCTCTGCCGAGACTGATCGAGCTCCACGTTGGCTTTCGACTGCCTGTTGGTTTTGGAAAAGGCTTCAGAATACAAATAAGCCTCCTCAGAGTAACAGTTTGTGGGATCGACTTCAGCTATCGGTCCGTCCAGCTGGGTGTGACGGTAAGAATTGAGGAGATCCCAGCTCTTCTGGTTTGGGATATTCTGGAAGTTGTCATGAGAACTACTTGAGCATGACGTCCAGCTTCCCCGGCCGCTATCTGCTGCCTCTACCGTGATATGTTCATGGGAGATCTCCTCGCTGCTCATGGAGGACGTGAAAGCCATCCCTCTGATGAGAGCAGGCCTAGTGATTGACCAGCTATGTTTGAAAACAACAGAAATCAGAAAAAACAGCTCATAAGCTTTTAAAATAAGAGCGACGTACTCTGAGACAATTATCTGGCTTTAAAGACAACTAAACAGGTTTTAAAATAGGTAGGCACACGGGAACACTGACAAGAGACACCATTATTCCCAACTCTTTACTGCACACAGCAGCAGGGAAGCTATTCCCAAGGGAATAAGAAGTCTGCAACGGGCATTTACAGGCTTGACCCCAGATCCATAAAAATCTGGTCCACAGAAGCCTTCCTTTATCAATTACAGCAATACAGTGACTGAGAGAAAGCAGAGCAGTAATTACCTCAGTTTCAAGCAACTACCACCTTCTTTGCATTTATAAGCTAAAACCAAAAGAAGTGTTTAGAATAAAAACCAACTCCACTGGCAGTGACAAAGTTGTTTAGACAGAGTGGAGGTAGTTGTATTTCAAGTACGTTTGGAATTACTGGGCATAAATAACATTTGTGGAAATGATGTGGAGTGACAGATTCTGAAAGCGCAAGAACAAAACCTGTTGTTTCAAGAAATGGCTGCTAAAAGCTCTAATCGCTGTCAATGCATCATTAAGGGGAAAAAAATAAAGCCAGGTTTGCCTGAATGTAGAATACATGAAGTTACGATTGCTAGACATGATTCAAGTCTCTTAACTATTTCTGGTTATGTTCACAAATGCATGGGCAGCACAACATTAAAATTCAACACTATCCCTCAGCAGTTTACTGACACGTTGTGAAATCGAGGAACATTTCTTCGGTATGTGCAAACAACTTTTTTTTCCTTGCTTTTCTGTTTCATAAGTTTAGCATAAAAACTGCTTTCTTCCCTCCAAACCCCACTGAAACTAAGGCATAAAGGAACAACCACAAAACATTAACAATTTGGTTTTAATTTGCAGAGAGAAGAGTGAGTTTAGAGAGCAGCAGTGTCCTTGATGCAATTCCCTCTACTTCAGCCACCACTGAAGGTGGCTTTTCATAGCCAGTATGAAGGGGCCTTTTGCTCAGTACACTGTTACTGTTCTGACTAAACTCTCAGCGTGCGTATGCCTTCTAGAAAAGAGAATTATTTTTGTTTATGAAGCACATCTTTCAATTCCCATTTTAGCCCAATGAAATAAACCGAATCACTAATTTCTTAAGAGCTGCATCACTTTAGCAAAGCATACACTAATAAGCTTTTTTACAGGGGAGAGACCACCACAGAATACTGGTGTATTATAATCAATTATACAGAAACAACATACAGCTCTTTATAGAGTGCAATCATAAAACCTTATATTGCTTTAGAGATAAGCTATAAAAATTAGTAAGGAGCAACTCCATTGACGTGAATCCACAACGTTTGAGAACAGAATACGCTATCCCAAGGAATCCCTAAAGCCTATGGATCAAGGCTTAACATCTAGCAAGACAAAACCAAAAATTTCCAGTTCTATGTGGCATCTCAGGACAAGTTCTCATTGCACTAAAGTAACAAGACCTTGTGTGTGGAAACTCTGAGGAAGAGAGCGGCAGAAAGCTTCCAGCCCACCTAAGCAACAAATGATAATAAAGAAAATCCTTAAAAACCACATTAGAGTGTGTTAAGTGACTGGCACTGCTGACTCAGAGAGAATTGATAATATCCTATTCCTGTTCTGCTGTCTCTCACTACTGGACTAATTCGTTAAGTATCGTCCTAGCTTTTAACACACTCACAATCTCCTGCAAAAGACATCCATCTGAACCCCACTGATGGGAAAAAGTTGTTGTCTACCCAAGTAATACTGCAAGTTTCTTGTGAAAACAAGCTCTTCCCATACAGAGGAGCCAGTACTCCAGCTTCCAGCAAGAGCTTAATAATCACAGTAGAGTGCGTAACTGTGTCCCGACCAAAGCTTTGTTACCCTTTCTAACACCAGGACACCGAGTCCAACCAAAAGTGGTTGCGTCTTACCCTGGGCACGGCTGGCCATAATCAGCCAGCGGCTGAGGATGCTCTTTTCTCTCTGCCCCCCCCGAATCCACCACAATAAGAGACTGGGACAAACTCCTCTCGTCCTGCAGCGCTGCTGACATTGAGTCCACTGAGCAGTTGCTCACAATGCTGGAGCGGGATGAAATCTCACTGTGACTGGAATCCGAGAAGTTGTCAGATTTAGTGGAAGGTATGAGGGCGTAGCCTAAAGGAGAGAAGAGAACGTCTTGGTCAAAGAGCAATTCCAGTTTACTAGGTACAACAACAAAGTATTGACACACACATTTCAGCAAGGATATTTAAAAGAAAAAACAATCAAACCCTGTTTACTTACAATTGGTCTACTGAACTTTTTAGGGCACTAAAGCTTCTAGCATCTATCAGCATCTAGCACTGTAGTTTATTAATGCAAGCCTGGTGACACCAATAACCTACCTGCAACTCCACTACTCTCCAGACCAGAAGGTTAAACCTACATAAACAGGATCAAAAGTTGCAGCATCAATAATGGGTGGACGGATCAGATGTTTCCAATTTTGTAGGCGCTGAGTCCTCTAGTATAAACGCAGTGCATTTCCCACTATCCCTCTGCCCTACTGTCGCATGAGACTCAAAAAAAGTTTTTGGCAGTGGATGAGGAGATGCTGACTAAGGTAAAAGCCAGCTATTAGCACTCAGAGATTAGCCATATGGTCCACTTCAGTTTTATAATCTGTTCCAAAATTAACAGAGAAGGAAGCAAAAGCAGGAAATGCAACTTTGGCAGGAGCTAGACCAGACGCCAGTGTTGCTCCCGCAGAAGGGAAATAGCTGAAGACCTCAACAGTTTCAGAGCAAAATATATAATGCATTTTTTCTGCTTTCTTACCCTTAGCCTCAAATAACTTCTTTCAAACACAAATAAATGGATATATGAGGCTATATGCAACACCTCCTCTTCCTAGTACCTGGAGTGAACTTAAAAGAGACTACTATATTGGGGACTTCCATGGGCTCTGGCTACATACATCCTGTAGACACTTCTGCTGGTAGAGTTGAAGTGATTCCAGATGGGACACCTCTCCCCAGGCTGCATCAGAAAAAGCCTTTAGCATGAACAACTTGCCTAAATCATTTATTTTGATGACCTTAGAGAATCAGGGAAAGAATTGAAATGAACTGAGCTCAGCAAAGTGCACCTGGACTGGCCTGAGGAAAACCACACTGAAGTCCTTCAGGTTTAGTGCCTGGTCTCCCTCCACACAGGGCAACCTAAAAGTCGAACCATGTATCCAAGAGCACTGTCTGAATGCTTCTTGAACACTGACAAGCTTGGGGCCATGACCACTTCCCTGGGCAGCTTGTTCCAGTGCCTGACCAGCCCCTCAAGTGAAGAAATTTTTCCCTTAATACTCAATCTGCACTTCAAGCTTCCCTTCATGAACCCACGTTGACTTTGACTCATGACCGCATGGTCTTTCAAGCGTTTCTCAGTAACTCCCAGAATAATCTTCTCCATCATTTTACCTAGCACCGAAGTGAGACTGACAGGCTTCTAATTACCAGGGTCGTCTTTCTCACCTTCCTTGAAAATTGGAATAACATTTGCTAGCTTCCAGTTGACTAGGACCTTCTCCAGAGTCCCAAGATCATCGACAAATAACTGAGAGAGGTCTAGCAATAACATCGTCTGACTCTTTCAGTACCCTGGGACGAATCCCATCAGGCCCCATAGACTTATGGGCCTTCAGTTGCAGCAGCAAATTTAGGATGTTCAGATTTCAAGCTCTCTGGAGTATTCATCTCTTTAGGTAAGCCCATGCACCATCTTATGGGCAGACCAAAGTTCATTCTCTTGTGCTGTCAGGCAACAAAATCAGGACGTGTCTGTTAAATTGGTTTGCTTTTTGGTTTGTTTTGTGTTTTTTTTTTTAATAAAGAAGCCTCAAAACTTTTTGCTTCCAATAACTCTGGCCCACAGTTGCGGTTTGTTCCCCTTTATCTGAGGGCAAAAGGTCTTGGATTAAGGACTATGGTGGTGTTTTGGCGTTTGTTAATTTAAATTTTTTAAGTTCCCCGTGGGTCTCTCTATAGCAAATCCACTGCGCCTCAGGAAATATACTCCCTGCCTTCACTAGGAGAACAGAGTCTATGATATGTCTTATATTATGTGCATAAATTTACAAAATTAGAACCTTTATTTGAAAATAATGGATCATCAACTGCTTCATGTATAGGTAAACAAGCATCTGTAAATTAATCAAAACGTGGTCTTTCTTTACAGGACTCCACATTAATACACTGTTGACACAGTCCTCAGATAAGCATTTTTTCCCAAATTCCTACCAATCAGACAATTTCTCACTTCATTTCTACCTACATGTGCCTTTGAGCTGGACTGCCATATATTTACATCAATTAGGTGAAAATGTGAAACGACCAGACAGTGTAAAAGCCATGCCAGTGATACACACAACTTCATACAGAAGAATGATGCCAGTAAGTTTGTAAAAAAACCAGAGATCACATAATATGGCATCTGGAGCCACTGGTATACATACCACTGAGCATACGGTCAATTTGAGAGATTTCACAGCTTAAGCTTGATAATTGCTGTATGATTTTAAGAGCAAATACGAGCATTAAATATCAATATTATCAAACTAAAGAACTGAACCTTATGAATGAAAAAAAGCCATATTTAAGACCAGCATTTTTAAGATTAAATTTCAGTTTCCTTTCCTTTGACAATAACTAATACCTCATATTCTTTACTTTGTCTAAGGGACCCCTTAAAATTAACATAACTGTACTGCAGTAAGAAACATTCTCACGGTGCGTCTTAATTCTAAGACCCTCTCTTCAAGAACTTCAAAGATCTGGAGAACAAAAGGACTCCTCTTCATTAAAGAGATTAACACTATCTGAAAGCTGAGTCATTGAGTAACAGCACATGTATATAAACAGACTAAATGCAAATCTTCACTGGGCTGAAAAGGTTAGCAGAAGAAAATGTGACCCATGCAAACATACACCAACACTGGAAGTGAGCATTCAATGTACACCATATGAGGGACTATCTAGAGTCTAATTAAGAGAATGTTGCAGAACTTACTGTTTCATTGGCATTTGCGAACACTAAGTAACAGAACTGCCACTGTACCTGTTCCTTGATTTTCTAAACTTCACATTATTGTCTTCACTGCACTGTAAGGGTGATTAGCTATAAATAACTGACACAAATATCTGGAAGGGAAGCACATTAAACAGCTTAAACACGTAAATGAATAATGCTAAAATAACTTAGATAAAAATCAGTATTTGTGACACAAAGTGGACATCATAGTCTTCCTTGTAAAAATACATCATATAGTCTTCCTTCTCCTTCTAGACTTCATGCATAGGCAGTAAGATGTCCACAGACTGCTGTTGCTATAGATACTTGCTGTACTCAGAGCATCACTGTCTTTCTCCTTTTGGTTTTCACTCCCTTCTGAGGCTTCAATGTGCTCTGCTCCCCTTTTTGCAGTAAAAGCTGTTCTTTCCCTGGAGAAGCTTCTTTCCCTAAGTCTTCTAAACTGGGGTCCCTTCGTTTTCCTGTGCTCACGCTCGGCTTCTGCCTTTTCACTCTCATCCTCTCTTTCTCTTTTTTCACTTACGACAGAACTGTCTCTTGCTTTGCAAATCATCCAAATTTTCTTTTGTAAATAAGCCCCACCTATTCCATAGCTGCGTTGCCCACTGTTCTTGTTGCTGGTTTCACTGGCGAGTGACGAGGAAGAACCAGAGAGATTCATCTGACTGCAGTTATCCGACCTTTGGATGTTACCAACTACAATAAAATACATACAGGCAGGTCTTGATAAGCGATGAGATAAATAACAGCAAAAATAACATTCTGATTTTAAAACCTTTTTTCTTCTATCATATTTGCATATCACTTGGGTATAGCTCAAAAGAAAATGAAATCTAAGATTAAGTGGAATGTGTTCATACCTAAAATTATGTCTTTCAGCTGTCTGTGAAGCACCTAATTTTAGTTCAATGAGCTGTTAGCACCACACATACAACAGGGTACGGATCACCTCAATCAAATTAGATCAGTGCTAAAAATATGCTGAGAGCAAGTTGAATTAATGAAATAATCCCAAAGAAACAAAATATTATTTTCAAAGAACCAGATGAAAGTTAACAAAAATAACACGTTTATAAGCAATGCTCAAAAATCTCAGTGGAGCTAGGTTTGGCAACCCAAGTAATTAAGCTTCTTATACATATGCTGTGTTTAAGTAAAGTAAGTGGCATTCTCCTAAAGGAAACAGTATCTTGTGAAGGCAGAAGTGGATGGACCAGCATGATCTCCCACTGAGAAGCGTGAGAAGATGCAGCAAGTCACCATGCCATGCCATGCTAATCCAGTGGCTTTGGGCTGTCAAGTGAGTCAAAAGCAGCATAGAAGGGAGGGAGAAATGCCTTACACTGTTTGACACTGACCACACTGGCTGACTACAAAGTGGTGTTAAAAGATTTCAAATGAATTCCCATCCAAGGTTGACTAATGATGAAGTGATGCAGGTCTTTTAAGACGAAGACATCAAAAAATAAAGGGATTCTCAGGGCATCACGATAGACAGGGATGTATACAAAGCCCTGTGCACAAGAACAAAAAATATGAATAGCGACTCGAGGATTAGATGGATGCTTTTGCAGCTACCACAACCATCTGTTCTGAAGAACTACAACAGCATTTTATCTCCAGCTCCATCTAATCACCTGATATTCCAGTTACCTTAGGCAAAAACATAAGATGTCTCAACAGTTTCTGTCCAACACTGTCGTCTTCAAGAAATCCCCAGGTTTGTGAATCCCATTCATGTAGGTGACCACCTAAGTCTGAACTGATGTGCTGGCAGGCGTCAGCACTTAGGATCTATTGGGAATGCTGTCAGAAGCACTTAAGCAACTTTTAAGAAAACAGCTGTTCCCCTTTTTAAATAGTAGGTGACTTTTAAGGCCAAAACATATAAATACATTGAAAAGCTATACCTATTCATAGAAAGATCTGATTCCATTCTTGACATGAATATTCCAAGCTACTACTGCCCTTACGTGTAATTACCAACAGATATTCCTGCCACTGCCCACTCTGGTTTTAGTGGAACACAGGCACGAGTTCCCGAGATGGATGCTGACATGTGCACTGTGAACGTTCATGCAGCACACGTACCTTTGCGTGGAGAGCCCTGAGGAGAAGCAGGTGGGCTGGAGTGCAGAGAAGATGCCATGGACATAGTGTCATCTGTTTGTTTCTTACTACTTACTTCCTCAGACAAGCTTAATGACTTCTGTGGGGAACCTGTACCTATGAAAACAACGGAATCATTTACTGCATATTCTTCTTCTTCTTTCAAGTTAGTGATACCTGTTTAAACTACAAATAAGCACCATGTTGAACAATCACCGGAGTATTCAGCAAAGAGAGGAGCAGATGCTCAGATGAATTCTGCATGTGGAGTCAGTCTCCATTTCAAATTTAGATCAGATCAGCAGCAGCCACTGCTACCACTGGGTGCTCATCTGAAGCGTGTGGAAACACCCAGGTCATAACCAGAACCATTGCAACAGATACACTAGTTGTGGTTTTTGCAAAGGACTATAAACTGTGTAACATATAAAGCTTAGAGGAAACCCTCGCCCATGACGCCGTTGGGACAGTGTTAAAAACAATTTGTGTCATAGCCAACAAGTCACTTCAAGATCTTCACAAATCAGGAGTTCTGAAATCAGCACTGATGGGCACTATACACAACTTAGCAAGTTTAGCAAAACCAGTGCACCGCTGTACTTCACAAACTGATGATGTGGTAGTTCTTGTTCACTACTAGACCACCTTGCAGAGGACACAGTGCTGAGGAGTTCATTTAAGTTCTCAATAGCGTGTTAGATCAACACTGAACACTTAACACATGGGAAGGAAGAAACACCTCTCAGCAAAGCTTCTGGAACATATCAAGTTGCACAAGTTTTTAAGAGGAGACATGAAATAAATACTAACTAGAAAACTTTATATGCTGCAATATATTGTTTTTAGAAGCTATTTTAATGGATATTGATGCTTGGTGTATCATAGAATCATTTCCTATCATTTACTGACTGCAACTAACTTTATTTAATAACCCACAGTTGTAGCTTTCAAATGATACAACAGTTATGTAAATAGGTCAAGAGCATTTTAATACATAATATTGCTTTGCAACTAGCAAATTTAGAGGCAGAAGAAAACTAATGCTTACTAGGAGCAACTAATAACATATGTTGCTCCATTTGACAATAACATCATTATAATGGTGTTCCAGAGGTTAAAATACTAAATATCTGTGATTTGTTTCAATGATTTCACCTAAATATATTATACTTCATTTTGTCATGGAAAGAAACAAACACTGTTGTTCTACTTTGTGCAAGATCTCTTTAGAACGCAGAAATACACAGTAAAGACTTAACACAGTACATCTGACCTGTTCAAGAGAGAGATACTAAGATCACTTGAGTTACAACATGTTCTTTAGTTCAAGAGAAAAAAGAAAGTGATAAAACAAAAGCATATTTGGAGACAGCACCTTGCCATTACCTGTTGTAAGAGAAGTTACTAAAGACTGTGCAAATGACTAAGTAAATGGCACGCTCTCTTAAAATACAGTAATATGCTTCAGCTATTTTAAAGTGAATGAAGCAAATGAAGCACAATGGTATCTCAAATAATCCACCCTGCTACGAACAGCTCCACCCTCTTATCCACTGCATTTATAAAACTCTCCAGACAGGTGAGCTGAAGATACTCACTGAATGTGACATGATCCTTCGTCAGTCCCTTTTTCCTACTGGGGTATAAATTCACAGTTGGAACCTGAAGAACTTGACTCATCCTGTTTTGTTGATGCTGATGGGCTTTAGTGGTTTGGCCAATTGATCTCATGGGTACTGGAGACATTTCTGAGGATTTCGCTCCTCTTCTTTCACTTAAATTCTTTGTCACTGTTACGGAAAAATGCCATATAAATATCTTGCACTTTGAATTGCAGGATTATTACAGTTGTTCTGAGGACAACCATCCAGACAAAGCAACCATGGCATGAAGCAGACAAAACGTATCTGAAACCATTCTATTCCAAACACACCTGTCTTGTTACACTGAAGAGGCTGTTACATGAAACGGCATTAAAAAAACTGAGCTCTTTAAAGTGTCATACAGGTACTTTTCAAACGACAAAAAATGTGATTTATTTCCACCACAATTAAAGTCCGTATTTTAGATGTTTGTACATAAGGTGCAAAATATAACAGCATCTCCTTCAAAATTACGTAATGCCACCAAAGGGAGAAGGAACAGTTGTTTTGCAATTGGCATCAAAGCTTTCACTAGGTGGCACAATTGATTTGCAACACAGAGCCCTGATTCAGTTTCTACTTTAATCACACAGCAATTAATAAACTCTGAAGTTAAGGCCATCTGACTTCTCCTTAAATTCCCCTGGAAACGTCTGGATTGCAGCATTGCTGCTGCTCATTCCTTCTGCAAGCAAGGCCAGGAGAATGTTACTACTGGGAGAAGAGACTGGGGAGCTGTACCTCCTACTTCTCTGGGTATGTGCAAAAAAACCCAAATCTGCACAAAAACAATCTGCAAAACCGTGTACCAGGCTCCCCGATGCAAAGCTACTTGGTCAAAATTTAAATGTGGGTAAAGTGCAGAGGAACTCCCCCGGGAGCAGTTCAGTGCTCCCGCTCCACCGGAACAAACCAAAAACCACGAGGGGGCTGGCAGTTCCCCCGGTGCTCCACATCGCTTCCCATCCCTTCTGCTAACTCTGCAAACTAGGAGTATAATCTCAACCAGATCAATTCTCTGTGTTTTGGGGGTTTGGGGTGGTTTCTTCTAGTTTTTAAAAATAGGTACTTTAATAATATGCC
>JAOBAS010000040.1:19543128-19584833 GCA_025311575.1 Elanoides forficatus
GGTACTTTAATAATATGCCACTCTACTATATATTTATTTGTATATCCACTTAACTTTCATTTTATTTTTGTGAGGTTTAAGAAAAAAAGGACTTGATTTGCTTAACTACCTGGAGTAAAACGGTCAGTATGTATTCCCTATTTTTACTTCCAAATATCTATGGCTAGCACTGTGCAAACAAGATTTTATATGATTTAAAACAATTGAGAAACAACCTCATAACATTTCTGTTTGTCTCCTGGGCATAGTATGGCCACCTGTTATGTTTGCACATAGATCTATCAAGAGTTCATCCTGACATGCTTTAATTTATTGTTTTCGTGGGGGAGTAAAGCATAAAACCCACCATGGTGTTACCTCTAAGCAGAAGCATTCTGTGCTATTAGGTATCTGGCTGAACACAGTATATGCAGAACAGAACCCCTCCGTTAACAGCGTACCATGCCGTAGTTCAGAGCTACCTGTGATTTCTGGCGACCTCAGGCACAAGACCAGTGTGAACACACAGAATTTAACATTTTTAAAAAGGGAGTAAAGTATGGCCATTTCCAGGATTCCTACACGTTAAATGTTAAAAAAGGTAATGTTAAAAAAAATTGCATAGGAAGGCACCTTAGGAAATAACAAGGATTTGCGTTCTTAATACTGAATAATGGAAAGGACTTAAAATTTTACATTCAAGATGCCATCTCCTAGTCATGCTTTTAACTTAACCTCGTCAGAGACAAAACGGTATTTGAGGACAAAAAAAGTCTTAAAATGCTGCATTTGGACAACAGACGAGCATGAAACATTTTGATTAGCAAGGCTGCTACTCTTCCATTTTGAAACAAACCTACCTTTCAAACAAGTGAAAATTTCTAAGGATCGAAATAAAATGCAATTACCATTTCTTATTTTTAAGTAAGAATTTACTGAACTGTGTAAGACAGCAGGTCAGATAACAGTTTCTTTAGTTAGACAGTTGCACAGGAGTTCAAATTATGGAAACTGTCCTGCTGTAGCCCTCAATTTTTGACCATCAAGCCATGTCAATTCCATCAGTCAATACTGACCTAACTTCTCCTTCTCAACAATCTTCATTTATTCTAAGCTGTAATCCATTGCAGTTTCTATATTGATTTTGTCTCTTTTCATTTTCTTGCTGTTCGTACAGCAGACGTTACTTTTATCCTTCCTAATTCTGTACAAGGACAGCAGGGCAAGAATAGAGCTAATGTACTATTGAATTTCCTTCCAGACTGATGAAAAGACACACAGTTTAAGAACTAAAGGTCAAAACAGAAAACATTACTGAAGTTTTCTGAGCTCAACCAAGCTCCGAAGATAAATGCTAGCTTGCTGAAACCGTTAGTACGTGAATTGACAAACAAGCAATTACTAGAGTATTTTTTCTTGAATGGAGAAGAGAAACATCTTAAGTGAGTATTTCTAGGGAAGGAACAAGATTTTTATAAACTTCATAGATCGTGACACCTTTCTAGATCACTGTACTTACGAGTGCTATATGCAGGCTCACACTGAAGTGACAATATTTGGATCTTTTCTTCGTCTGTCTCTACATTCAGGTTGGACAAGTACTGCTTCACCTTCCTCGCCATCTGGGCATCCTCGTACAGCTTCTTGGCATTCAGAAGCGAGCTGCGTCGGGCACGTTTTTTGTGAGCGCCTCCCTGTACATCCAGCATGTTCGAGTTTGTGCTGCCCTGGCTCAGAGATCTATAAAAGAAGAGAGCAAAGCAGTAAATTTTTAGTTCTCAACAGCAATGAGGAGCTACAGTAGCACACACCAAAGCAGATTAATACCAATAATCTTCAGTTAGGGCTAGTGCATGCTGATGCAAATGAGTTAAAAAGATGAACAGCATTAAAACAACACTTGTCTTAAAATATTCTGGTAAATTGATAGCAGCAATTTGAGTCTAGAGAAGGATTGCGTACGAAAGTGTGGAGCTAGCAAGAATGAGGCGCAACGCTGCGGAAAGTACCCAGTTAGCTCTGCTAATGAATTGCAGTCTTGTTCTGCAAAACCCACGCTATTTCAGCTGCAGATTGTAAGAGTGGACAAACTTGATAACTTTGTTGGTTTAAGGCATTTGGTACCCTCTCTTTGCATCAGGCTTACAACAGAAACTTCTTGCAATTCAGCTGAGTACAGAAGTGAGTGACTATCGTAATCCTCTTAGAAAACTGAGCTTCTGACAATGTTTCAAGAAGAGGAAAAATTATGTTAAATATGCAAAGTACATTACATTACGCCCTTAACTTCTTTCTCCAATTAAGTAAAAACATTCACAGAAGAGCAGCTCATTAAAAAACGTATCCCAACAGAGGTCAGGAAGGCAGTGATAACATACATGTGCCCAGACTTGTACAGACTTGCATCTATGAAAGATGACGCTCCTCAATGCTCCTAATTTTGAGCTGCCAATTCTATCAGCAACTGAAGCAAAACCAAAGAATCCCCAAATTCTTAACATACATCAGTTACTCTCCCTGACAGTCACTCCTATTCATGCTGAATCACTGCCCAAACAGCTGATCTTGGTATAGGTCAAATACACACATCACCTCTGTTTTCAACTGTCAAAAGTCCTATGGCCACACCAGTCCTAATGCATTTTTTAATAAATGGAGATCACAGTATATGTTACACAAATTTTAATGGAAAGTGTCAATAAAGTTGTATAAAGTTATTTATTTGTGAGGTTTTGTAAACATTCAGAAGAATAACTTTATTTTAAAAGGCTAAATTATTTGTAAGATGTTTATCAAAGATCTTGGGTGCCTTTACAGAATCACAAGCAGCAGAATAAACAAATCTCCAGCACAGAGGAGACATAACGGCTAAAAGAGTCAGAATGAAACCTATTGTTTGAGGAAGTCTTAAGCAAATCGAGCACACCGAGCTTAAAAAATAAGAAATGGTGGGAAAAAGCTGACTACAACATTTTCAACGGTGTTAAATAAATCAATCTAAGAGAAAATATAAGCTTAAAGACTGGCAGAAATTTATTGCTTAATTAAATAAAAAAGTAATGCTATTATAGGCAAAGAGCAGCAAAAGGCATGATGAACTGTTCACAGCTACTCAAACCAACGGGGCACTCCTATCTCCTGTGGATAAGAACAAAGCTAATACCTATTAGATCATGAAACAGGAAACTACATTATGTTTATTTTTAATGATATAAATATTTTATTGCTTAAGTACATACTGTTTTTCTTTTAACTCTGGACTTGACTTTTTAAGGCAATTTAATTCAACTTCCTTTAAAAATTATTTTTCCTTTTTCACTTGTGTTCACAGTAATCCCAAGGGTGTGAAAATTAGGGTGGTTTCGCTGGGTCCTAGGTATTTCTCCCCGTGAGCTGCACGGTGAGCGGCTGATTACTGACCACCTAACGCTGCCAGCTGAGCTCTCCTGCACCAAGGGCATCCACACGTTGCTGACTTCCCATCAGAGACCAGTATCCAAACCTGCTGTCCCCACTTTGTCTCACACAACTGCTGGCACTGTCCCCATCACCGCTGGCGGGGGTAAATCCGTTCTCTGCACGGGAGAGCCTGGATACTCTTCGCTGACAAATCACGTTGCCACACCTGGCTTCCTCTGCGACTTGCAAAGTGATTGTAGGGAGGGCAAAGCATTTCTGCTTCCACCCTCTATGCAAAATGTCGACATACTAGTATAGAGCTGGCTTTAAACCAGATGCCCACGGTATGAAAAGCAGTAGAGTTTCAAAGTGCCAAGGCACATAGGCTCACGGATAACAGTTCATGTGCAAAAATACACATAAGAACACATAAAACATGGCTACAACGTCATCTTAAAATCACTGCCATGTGTCAGGAATGTCACTAGCCAATCTTAGTACTCTCATTCGTAGTCACTTCATTATCCAGTCCTTGCATAATCAAGACTCCCAGTGAAACCAATGAGGATTTTGGTGTATGATATGTGAGATACATTTTAAATATATGCTGAAAATAAACACTTTGAAGCCTGAACTCAAACTTCAGGGAGGAAATTACTATATCATTATCACAATTCAAAGTATCCTTAAAGCTTAAAATGCAGAATGGCTTAAACTTTTCTGTTACATGTTAAAAAGCAAGTTATTTATTTCCCAAAATAGTTTGCCTTCCAATATAACTGCACAGCAGGGTTTTTTAACGCATAAAGCCAAAACTCAAAACAACTTATCTAGTACACAAAAGCAACTCAGAATTTTTACAGCTGCAGTACAATGTTGACTGTAACCCCTTAGTCCTGTTTTCCAAAAAAATATGTATTGCAGGGTTAATAAAATGCATGCTGTATTTCAGATGCATGCACTAACGAGGAGGATGCAGTATGTTAAGAGTTGCATAATCTTTATTTATCTTAGTTGCATTCATCTCTACACTTACCCCAAACTTCTCCACCTCTTCTTCCTGTAAGCAAGAGCCATATACATTGAAGCATGTATTTGAACAGAAAAGCACAGGAAAAAAATAAAACAGTTGAGAGTCAGGAAGAAAGATGTAGACAGGAAAGAACAGAAAAGAAAAAATTTCTATACGGCAAAATTCTTCTCAAACAATAACACAATGTTTAATGGAATGCAAGGGCAGGACTTGCTCAAATACTTTAATATGGAAGAACATCTATCAGTTTTTTTGTTTATTTTTAAGTTTAACCTATGAATTTAAAAACCAAACTCGCATTAAATTTTCTTGTTAAAGTATTTCCCAGAAGTCAAATTCAGTATTGATGGTGTGAGCAAAAACTGTTTAACTTATTCATATTGCAGAGAGTGCAATTAAATTAATTTATTCTTTGCATTAGGACTGCAGTAAGTGTATGAGAAATCATCATCAGTATTCAAGTTTATGATGTTGCTTTCTCCTTGATTGCTTGCTGGAAAACAAGCTAGTTGCCAAATACACACTGAAAAACTAGATGCACTAGATGCTCTATATTAATCGGTAATGAACTTGCTAGTAAGTCTCATGTTACCACTAACATCTTTTCTTGTTCTTTTTTAATCTTCAAAAGCATTTATTGGTGCTTCATAACACAAACTGATAGATCAAACACCAGAGGCAATGAAAATGAATATAAATGATGTGAAAACATGGAATTATTTTCTTTTAATCTTTGGCACTATCTCTAATATTAGATGCCTAAGCATTTTATGTCAGTGTGCATAATTTAAATTATGGTCATTAAAATGTGCTCTGTAATTCTGAAAAACATACTAAAGGTAACTATTTACTATTAAATTCATTCAATGATTAGACTTCATTAGGTCTTCGAACGTGCATGGGGCATCAGGGAAGTTTATTTATAGACTGATTTCATCTGTGAATGCCAAAGTTTCCGAAAAGCAATCATAACTTACAGTATGTAGCTTTATAACTTTGTTAAAATTTTGCTCATTCAAATCCAATAGTATGAAGGCGAATCTCCACTTTGAAATTAATCCACCTTTAAACAACATTAACAGGGGATCTGTTATTTTTGTCTCAAACCTCAACTGGACCAATTTGAAACAAAATACTTATGTTTCCTGTTAGTCAGCCTTGAAAACAAAAACCAGACAGGATTCACGACCCTTTGTGAATCCTGACCATTGGAAGGCCAGAGGGAACTAAATCTCTACGCTCTTACATACGCTACGTATTCAGCACAGGACATCATCTCGTCACCAACTCCCCACCTGAACTGCATCCTGAGGGGTTTTTGTCTGGCCCGTTAGTCTGAGAGGCAAACTAACAGTGCAAGGAAAGGACAAGATCCGTCTTCTCGGCAGGGATCTACAGGCATCAGCACCCTGCACGGACACAATGGAGTCGCTGCTGCTTTCAGTTCAATCAGTGGGAAGCAAAACAGATGCAGGAAAATATTTAGTTCCACTAAATATAATCTGGAGCTAATCAGCACCAGATTAGAAGTCGTGGTGTTTTTATTCTACAGTTTGTCAACACAGAGCCTGACTGATATTGTGCATCAGAAAAAAGAAAAAAATACCAAGGAAAAAAATAAAACAGGAAAACACCTGCTTACAGCCTGAACATACCAATCATTATGTAGGTGGAGCAAGCTGTGCTTAGAACAAATAAAAAAAATATTTTGTTTGATTTTAATATGTTATCAGCGTGGGTTTGTTTTGAAGCAACATTTCAGATTTATACATGGGTGATTTAGGTGCTTTTTATCTCTCTATCATATATACATAGTATTATACCCCCCTAATATTGTGTATCTCTCAAAACTCTACTGACACTAGCACTGTATTTAGCAAAAATACAAATCATTAAAATTAGAACCTATTCTTCTTTGCTTTTTAAAGACAACAAATTGGTTTAGTAGTCATTAAAAGCAGGTCTTGGAAGCATCAACTGTATTGCCATAATTTGATGAAGATTGTGGTTCTGATGGTAAACGTCAATGGTAGAGTTACACAATGAAATATTAACATACTGATGCACACGCAAACCCAGATCCCTACCCACTCTGAGACACCTTCAATCCTACTGTCTTTCTAAATTGCACACCTTTGTCTGAACATTACAGCCGGATCCATGTTTGCTGAGGTCATCCTGACAACTTGGCGAATTTCTTTGGCAATCATTCTGAGTTTCTCAAAATTTACCAGGCCATCCACTTTAGAATCATTTCCTGCATAATTGAAACACACACACATGTAAAAAAGAGAGTAAGAAATACTTTTTTAATGAGCAACATGCTTCTAAGTCCCCCACATTACCCTTCTTCCCTCCCTGCCCGTCCATCAACAAAACTGCTTTAATCAAAATAGCACGAAAACAGGAAACTCTGGCAAAGCACAAATGACGATCAGGCTCACTCAGACTACCTAGCATTGCTCTTGTTAATCTACTTCTGAAGTAACAAGTATTAGTAGGAGGAAAAAGGAGTAAGTGAACTATGCCCAAATTCACTGGCATAGATGTTAAAATACTATAAACGCAGAACTGACATCAACAGCATTCACAATCTGAAATTAGTTCAAACAGTTCTGAAACATCACAACCAAGAAGTGGGCATATTTGGAAATGCTTAACCTTAAACAATTGTGAACAAAACATTGTGTAAAAAAAATGGGAAAAAATGGAAATGTTTAAACAAAAACCCTTGAAAATGCTGAAAGCAAGAGTAGGAGGTGTTGTATCATCGTAGCTGTCTGAAAGCCACAACATGGAATGAAAACGTAGGAACATCTCAGCAACAAGTTTTTGTAAGAGAAATGTATTTGAAATACTGTAACTAACAGTTAGCACACTCACCTACTCTTCCATCCTAAACCTTAAGACAGCTGACTAAGATTGAGCATTGCTTTTAAAATATTAAAAACATGCATTTAATTTTTAATTTTTGTCTAAGATCAGTCCCTTGCATTATGCATTCTGAGTTCTATTTTATGTTACTCCTATAAAGGATGCATCAAAAGCATCCTACTGGTGGCAGCTTCTTTTAGACACTGGTTGAGTCATAGAGCACTGAAGAAAGGGCTAAAGCATATTCAATGCTCAGTTTATTATTTCTCTATGTTTGACATTACCTTCATGCAGAAATGTGATATCCTTCTTGACAACAGGAAAAAGTGGAATAATTGGAGGCTGCATACTCTGGCTGCTAAGGATGTTGCGGTATTTTGCCATGTTTCGAGACGGATCAAATAGATCTTGAAGGTCTCTGAGGTGCTTTTCATACTTGCTTGGTAACTTTTCCCAAGTGCCTCTGAGACGTGCTACGGGTGCCAAATTTAACCCACTGTAAGGCAGATACATTTCACTGTTAGCTGTTAGAGGAATCATCACCTTTCATAAGGAAGTAAAGGGTTGGGTTTTTTGTTTTAAGGATTAAAAATAGCTTTCGCAAGGTTAGCTGTAAAGTTGGGTGAATGCCAGGCTGCAAGTTCATCACAATAAACCTCTGCTGTTCACTCCTGTGAGCAAGCAAAAAAGAGAACTGTAAAAAGCATGACTGCTTCCGATTCACAAGGTACAAATTTCAAGTTAGCCTGCCAAAACAATCTCACTGTCCTCACAGTACTGATGCCCATTTAATTTAAAAACCACTTCTCTCCTGTAAAAATGTGTACCACAATAAGGACAAAAAGGGGTGAAAAATTAATGCGGTGAACACACAGCTACAGGAGCAAGTGAGAACAGTGCACACCTTATCCCAAGCAAAAGTGGCAAGACTTAAGAGGAGTATGTTTGAGGCATTTGTAAACAAGCACCAACAGACTGAGAATTAGAAGCAGCAGACATGCTAAAACTTGTTATTGTGCCCTCAGTCTCATTAAGTAAAAATATATCCAGAATTATCTGGATGCAATTAAAAAAAAAAAAAATTTAAATATATTCATCCTCCCTATCATAATTTGTCACCAACTTTGCTCAAGAAATTTTGCAATGACTGCAAAGTCCTTGTAGCTGCAGAACTGGAAAGTGATATTCTCCAGCGTTCACTAGTAAACCCAGAATCATACAATTACTGAATTTGCTATTCTAAAAGGATTTTTTTCTCATTTTGAGAACTTCAAAAACTCAATTTGTATTTATTTTTTATATAGATTTCTCTCCGTGCTATTGTCAAACCACAAACAAAGCCTTCTCTCGTGAAAAATCAAACATATGCCACCACACAGCTCCTCTTTTACATGCTACATTAGGGTGGTTATCTTCCTATTTCACGAACCATATGGCATCATATTGACACGCAATGAAAGGCAAGGCAAGAAAGAGAACCCCTGTGGTATACGCTAACAAAACTATATTCTTCTAGAAATAAGGATAAACCAAAAGCCGATCTATTTGCTTTTTTTTTTGACCAAAGACCACTTCAGTCATGGCCTGATTAGACTGAACTGAGAAGCAGAAAGAGTCATTTCTCCACCTACAACAAACATGAGAAATAATGGAGCAGAATATAGGAATTAGATTCAGTATCTACATGTGTATTCACCATGTAATGAGTAGCCACAGCCCCAGTGATTGCCCTGTACCCTTTAAGGAAATTCATAAATTCTTTAATGCATGACTAAACAGAAGCCAATACCATTTGATAAATTGGCTAGACATGGAAGAAAATATTTAAAAATAGTATTTTCAAAGATAGTGCTGGTGCTGGGATACAGCACGAATCCAGATCTTTGTCTGATGAATCACAGTGCCTTTTTTTTTTTTTCTTGAAGTAAAACCTGGGTATAAGATAATTGCAAATAAAGGAAATGCTGAACTCACACTGTTAAAGTAGCAGCATCTAGGATAAGCCAGAAGAGAAAGTCTAAATGTGCAAACGAAGAGAAAAAAAAATAGAGAAGCAAGCAGATGACAGGAAAGAATGAAAAGGAAAACTGAACTAAAACAAGACTGATTTGAGGAAGTCCTTACAATGAAAGGAAGAAATAAAGTAATCTCATCATCACAGATATGACTCAGTGCACACTGAAAAAGTAACAATGACTGAAAAAAGAAGGGAAATTGGGTGCCAGAATCACAGAAAATGACAGCAATGTTCAGGCAGGCTTCTGAAGTTCATCAATCAAACAGTGCTTTTGTCCAAATCTTCTCTTTCCCTGCTAGGTAACAGTTAAAGAAGAGACAGTCACATCAACCACCGCAATAAGACTGAACTTCTGAGGCTGAGCAAGCGACAATACATCCCTTTGTACAGTCTGGTTTTTTAAAAGCTTGGTAATTCCCTTAAAACCACCCAGCACCATCGGTAATCTGTTCAGGATATACCTATTTCTTTTCTTTCCATTTAGATTAACAGAATTGCCTTTGACAGCACAAATCAGATGTGACAAATGGGAAGTGTTTTACCTTATAACTGCGAACATGGAATTGAAGTTCTTGCATTCTCGACAGTGGAGGGCAATTTTAATGAAATGCTTAATAATCTTCATTCTTTTGAGTTGGTTAGGCTCTGCTAAAATTTCCATGGCAACCCAGAACGTCTCTTGATTTATGACATCCTCAAACTGTTTCAGGTGAGCATTTCCTGTTTTGGAGTCCAGCTTATAAAGGTCATCGATATATTCTGTAGGCTCAATATTGCGAAATAATTCAAAGTCTCTCATGGAAAGTTGAGTGGCGACCTCAATGGTGCTCAGTTGTAGGAGGGAAATTTGGCTTTCTCTCAGTAGCTCTTGAGCATCCTCATCTGAGCACAAGGTCTCTGTCTCCATATTGTTTTTTAGATAATACCTACAGAATAATTGAGTTACAATAAAACATTAGAGATGCTCTTCAGAGGGTTCGTGACCACAAAGACACTGAACTACACCAATCAACGCGGACATTACTGACACTGCAGGGGTGCTTACGTGAAGAGTATTTGTGCGTTGCTGTTGACAACCCAGTGTAAGAGGCAAAGACAGAGGCAAGAAGGGTCAGCATAACCTTGTACTTTAGCTAGTATAAAATGCCATCATTACTGAAGTAAAAAAAAAACATTTCAAAAGCTGTTTTAATCTACCTCTTTGCTAATATTTTCTATACTGTACTCCATAACATGCTGTAGCTTTCACCTTCAGAAAAAGGTCAGTTACTTTTCCATTTGTAAGTTCAGCAGTGAAATAACATTTTAAATACACGTTAGTCCTGAGAAATCTCCTTAATGTATTTCTCCATTTCTTACACAAATTTAGTGTGGTTTCTTACATAAATTTAGTGTGGCATATTAATATTTACATGAAGCACATACATTTTCATTTCCTGAATACTATCTGGAAAATACATTTCCATGGTCCCATGCAGATGACTTCGAGATATACAAAAGTTTATTCCTCATAAATTCCCTCTGTTGCCTAGCAAAGACAACTAAAGAATTTTCTACTTAATAAACTTTCTTCTGGTATGGATCAGGTCATCAGATAAAACTGAAGCACTTAACATTTCAGAAACATTCATAACAGTTTACATAAAAATGGAAGAATTTATCTCAGGTTAGTATCAGTTCATTGCAACATGACATCACTAAGAAATTAATTGTATGCTTTAATCCTAAAGTACATGTGGAAAGTGTCAGAACAAATATAACTTTTCAAGTGTAAACTACTATATACATTATCCTGATCTGCTAAATTTAGTTGTCATCAAGCAAACTTGCTGCAGATTTGGGAAAGGGTTTTTTGGGTGCAGAAAAGGAAGATGAAACAAGGCAGAAAAGAGGAGAGGAAAGTGTAAGTTACTGACATTTACTTGCTTGTTCTTCTAACAGACACCCGTTTATTTTAATTAAAACATCCCTTCATGATGTTTCTTTTGGATGTTTCAATCCTAAGAGGCACAGGCAAATAAATCCAAACTGAAGTCACAACAAGGGCGCATTTACCGTCCATTGAGTTGAATCCTGTCGGCCAATTTGGAGAACTGATCTGGGAGTCTCCGTTGTTTGATGACTCCCTCGGGGCTGACAGACACTTCGCAGAGGGAGTAGGTCTCTGGGGCTCCCGTCAAGTTGAATTCGTGGACAGCGTGACTCACAACCTCTTTTGCTGTAGTGTCTTTGCTGATGATAATGTAACAACTCTGCTGATCTGCTTTGAAAACTCTTATTACTTGATCCGGAATATCTAAAATAACAGAGTAACACCTTTAATGTGTGAAGTTACTTTTCCCTTGAAAAGACATGAGGTCATTTACTGTCTCATTTGATAGCCAGAAAAAAAACAAACAAACTAGCTAGCAAGAAAAAGCAGCCATGCTGGACTTGACAAATATTCATTAATATATTCAGCCATTTCCTTCATCTTCGAGAGGAAAAAAAAAAGACGCTTCTCCTCTCTGCATTTCCACACTCAATTACTTCATCATCCCATGACCACAATCAAAGTACAAGACATCTAGATATATTACTAAGCTGTACACTGTCCTTCTCAGCATGTCTCAAAAACTTTGGCAGCATCGTTCCTTCTTTGGCTCTTTCGTCTTTGTGAGAGCCAGAATCAACACGCGTGCCAGGGCACTCTTCCCAGAGGTAGGATGCGTCAATGGGCAGCAGGCAGGAGGACGTGAATAGGAAAAGAGATTTGGTTGCTCCCATAACTAGCTGCAAACTTTTACACTCCCTCTCTTACCCTGAAGGAACTAAGCTGCTGCCAGCAGTTAATTCCTTGGCTAGTGTACTTATTTATAGCACATTTTATGTATTATAAATGCACTGGAGAACAGCTTTATCTGAGGCAGCCTACAGCAGGAAATAAATATCTAAAGAAAAACACATTTAATCTACAGCTTGATGACTGGAAATAATTTGCGCCATTAGTTATTACAGAAGGCTTGATTTTCAAAATAAAACTGATTGAGGAAAAAAAAAAAAAAAATGTCAAGAGTCAGAGTGCACACTAGTTTAAAACTCTGGGAAGCACAGTTTATCCCCTCCCTAAACTCCGAAGACTAAAACTTCACAAGTTTTCTGCAGCCCTAAGAAGGTGGGAGGCTCGCTCTGAGCCCTCAGCCAGGTCTTCAGAGCCTGCAGCTATTCGAAAACCGCGCTGGAGGCAGATGTGCCATTAACTCCCGCATCAGAGACTCCCCGTGAGAGAAGCGAAGGGCCGTTATTACAGCAGCAGCCTCCAAAACAGCCCTTCGCGTCTCTCACTGTTATTTGACCAGCCTTTAATCACCTCAGCGATAAAAGTGCCAAATCCGCGGACGGAGGTAGGCGACCCGCCGGCCGAGGGGAGCCCCCGGATCGCCGGCAGGGCAGCGAGCGCCGTGGGGAGGTAACAAGGATCCCCCCTGCCCGAGGGGAATCATCCTGCTGGGCTGCGCATCAAGATCATTCCAGCATCAGCTCTCTGAGCACCGAGTTTTACATGCTGCTAACCCCATCACCTACACGTTAATTCTTCTCTGTCAAAATCCACTGCTTAAGGAAGGAATGAAGACCACTCTTAACGGGGCAGTGACCTCGGGGTTACTTTTTTCTTGCATCAGGACTTAGCGGGTGTTATGGGGGCAAGTAGCAGGAATTTCAGGGCAAAAAGTAAGCAGGCAATTTATGAGCCAGTGTCAAAAGTTTCCAGCCATTGGAAAAAAGAAACATCAGCTGTAAATAAATTGGAAGACGGGAGGAAACAAGGTGTTAAAAAAAAAAAAATCTGATTGAAAACTGAATCTACTAACAGTTTCATTACTATGACTATCACATTACCAGAATAGTCTCATTAGTAGTTGAGGACTAGTTGAATTCAAAAAGCTCCATGTATACGTGAATGGGGGCAATAAAATGAAAAATAAATATTATGCACTTATTTCAGAGTGAAAGTGGTGAAAATGACACACTGAATAATTTGGGAAACGCCTGCACTCATAAAAATCATAATAAATCAAGAGACAATGTAAACATCTACTCCTTGGTATCAATATACCTAAAAATCAGAACACACTCAAGGTATCAAACCAAAAACTGTAATATAATTGGGGGGGGGAGGGGGAAAGAAAAAAGAATCGCCATGCAGCCAAAACTTCACCATGCAACCAAAACTTGGTGTAACTTGTGACGGGTGAGCGAAACTTGTATTACAAGCACACGTCTGTCTTCATGGTCTTTGCTTCTAAGCAGGTAAACATTAATAAAAATTATTTTCTTATGCATTATTCATCTTGTGTTGACAATACAAACCAGGTTTCAAGTTTGCATGCGCATAATTTTAGTTATAGAGAGTCCAAGAGAAGAACAAACTAAATCTCCAACTACGTTATCATCTAAAACTTCCATTTCTATAAAAGGGGTGTAAGCCCCATTTCTATAAAAGGTTCATTCCTTTAAAGCAAGGTCACAGAGAAGCGAAGTAACCTACCAAAGGTCATTCAGTGTGTCGGTGGCAGAAATGGGAACAAAACAGGTCTTGGCCTCAGCACAGCACTGTGCCCATAAAGAGAACCTATAGATTTGTTTAATTTAAGGGAAGATTACAGGGCACAGGACTATCTAGTGCCCTAACAATAATAACTATGTCAATGCAACATATGAAAGTGTTAAGTTTAACAGGCAAGCCATGCAATATTAAGGTCTACAGGATGCTATACATCAGGATACTTACAGTAAAACCCAACAGCTGCGGGCAGGAAAAAAAGAAAAAAACTGTGTCAACACCAAATCAAGATTTAGATGTTTACAAAACTTATCAAGTGTATGTAGTACACTGTCAGAAATATTTTGGTTTTCTCTGCCATTCAAAAATGACAGCATATTTGTTACTGTAAATTTAAAGTAAAGGTAAGAAGGACTAGTTATCAACATTTTATATTATGCAGTAACTTGTATAGTATTAAATGAAGATTCTTAGAGAACATATGTGTAGGTCTCATGCAGACAGCAAGAACCTGGATTTGCAGCAAAACGGGAACTTATTTGCTATGGATATTTATGCACTTGATAGGGGAAATCTGCAAGTTTACGTAAACGTAAGTCATAGGCACAAGGCACTTTACAGAATATGTAATTATGCACAGAACTTACACTTGAAATAGGGAAACAAGATTCTGACTTGACATGTTTACAGGCAGCTGCATATAACAACAAATGCCTCCTGCAGCCACCCATAAACTGTATTCCTACAGTAACAGCAATGAAAGCATAGACTACACGTCTCAAAACATTCTTCAGTTTTTCAGACCTACAGTTGAATATACGTAATGTTTGTAAAACATTAAACCTTAATATCATTATGTTGGTACCATGGCAGTCCTATTCCATCCACAATACTGCTTGAAAGTATATATATTTCAAAGATGGTGGATGGTCAAATCACCAGGAGTACTAGTATTGGGAAGAGATGACGAAAGACAAAGGTGCAGACAAGGATAATCTGCTCCCGCCAGAGTTCTGGTAAACTCCAGTAAATCAAAGACTCTCAGAGGTGGCAAAATACATTTCTTTGTAAAAACAAGCTAAGTGTCACATTACAAAAAAGCAGGCAAGAGAGGTTCAGACAATCTGGCTTTTCAGCAAATCTCCAGTTTGGACCTGTTAGGGCCACAAGATAAACAGGTAACTGCACTCGGCATGTTTGATGCTGGTAAAAGATGTAATTTTCCCCCTGAAGCAGCTGTCCTGTAATCATCCTGTAAATCAAGCGGATGCTGCTGTTTTACCTGAAGGATTAGAGAAATCCAGAATGCTAGTTGTAGGCTGCAACAGGTCAGGGCTACTGGATGAGAGCGTTCCTGGAATAGGCATGATGGCCAGGCTGTGTCTGCACTGCCGAGTCCCAACAATGCTGTCGTCCTGCGACTGGCTCACGCTACCATCACTGCAAAACAATTTTGTTTCAATTACATGCATTAAGCTCCTTATGTTCATCTTGTGATGAACGAAACTAAGAAAAATAACGGCACTCAGAAGTTTTAATTACACGTTGTGGACAGGCTTTCAAAACAAGGACAGAGGAAAAGAGTATTTGGAAATGTTTACTGGGAGAAAAAAAAGGTATTTTGGTCTTGTTCTGCATTTATGGGTCAGAATTGCTGCATTTTTAAAAAAAAAACAAAAAAAACCCCCATAAGCAACATGGACATAATGACTGAAGATATTAAGCAATTAAAATATCACAACTTAATAAGGAACAACTACTTTTTGACCAGAAGATTCTGACAAACCTGAACAGTTTTGGAGGCAAGATGCTGAATCGGGTCTTGTCTAAAATTTTCCTGATTCTGTTTCTCCCACCAGAAACAGTGTTTGCTTTCATCTTCTTGTTCCCTTTTTCACGGGGAAACATCTGTTCCACATCTCCAGGCATATCTGGGATGGAATAACGGTTGTTTTTCTTTTCTGCAATTTTTGGAATATGTGGAATTCCATTCTTCTCTTGTCCTATCCTGCAGAGCAGCTCCTTAAACACTGTAACAGAAGATACAATCATTGTAATTTACTTTTGCATGCTTAAAACTTCAGAGTGAATTCTTCTTTCCCCTCAAACCTTTTGCTTCCCACATCCCTACAGAAAAAGTGAACCAAAGAGTTACAAACCAGGCAATACACTGCATTTTAATTTTGATTATAAGGGTGTGGGTCTTTTCCCATTTAAGTTTTGCTTTTGATTACCTTGGCAGAAAGAGTAACCCCTAAATGTTCAATAAAAACGCTCAAGCATTCTACATAGCAGAGTTCTCACTACTTTTAAAATTAGCACATATCACAGCAAATGTAATAGACCTGGTCTACCATTACCAGACAAGTAACAAGGAAACATTGTGTTCACAGCAAACACCTCTATGTACTTACTGACTTTTTTGTCTGCATCTTTTGGATGCATCTAATGGAATGCAGGAGCTTCCTCAAGAATAACCGCAAGACAGACTGATATTTTTCCCAAACTGCCTTTGCTTGCTTTTAGTAATACTACTGAACAGAAGCTGCATCAAATTTCCTATTGCATTTATCAAACCAACCCAGTCCTCCAACACTGACACTCCCGAAGATATAATTCCATGGAAAAGATAGTGGGGTTTGTGTTTCTTCCCACATATAAAAAGTGAAAACAAATTTTTCAAATTGGTTTATCAATACAAATTATTTTTTTAAAGATCTTTTGAAGATCTTTTAACATCTTTTTAAATCACCCAAGTCAGAAATTCAGTATTTCTGTCAAAAATATGGCAATACTGGCAGAATGCAGAACTGTACAGAGCAAATTACTCAGATTGTCCCGATGAGCAACCAAGTCTTTCTGTACAGAAAGTCCCAGTCAATTTGCATATTTCTATTATGTAATGAAACTTAAGGCTACAAGCCTTCAGAGTATCGATTCAAATATAAGAACAGGAATTGCTCATTATCAGCACCAGGCACTTAGCACTCAATTAAAAAGACAGGATAAAAAGACTGTTAAAAAAAGCTTCAAGACATGAATTCATTAAAATTTATCAGAGAAATCACCTTGAAATTATATCAGCTAGCAGGAAGAGAAGAGATTAGAATCCACTTGTAAACCCATGTTGCTTACATTTATAACAGAAATGAAAAATCTATCACTGTCTCAGTTACAGTTATGCTTTATTTTATGTCATTTCACATTAGTGTGGACCACTGGTTACCATGACTGTTTGATGCTTTTTTGGAATTCTGCTAATAAGCAGCTGCTAGGATCTTGAAACTTTTTACCTTCACAGTGATAAACAGAAAATAATAATTGAAAGGAAAATCAATAGTGAACAAGGACAGGTAACTGGAGGAAGAAAGTAAGAAAAGAAAACCATCAGAAGGTCTCAGATACAACTACAGAGGAAGGAGCTATATTGTGCACAGTCACGTTCTTTCTGTAGCTATGGTTATTCCGTTGCCTGAGCAGGATTATGGAAAAAGAACAGATGATTTGACTGAGATTTTCAAGAGGTATTTATGTGTTTATACTCACATTGACAATTAAAAGCCAATAGTTATATATCATACCACTTTTTATATCCCCTTTTCAATTTTAGATGTAAAGGCAATTTAACCCATCATTCTTACTGCCGCTATAAAAAGTTTTACGAAAGCCCAGTTTTACATTTTTGCTGTTTCTTGGCAAAAATATTTTAGTCCAGATCCCTTGGCTCCGCTTCAGCCGTATCGCATGAAGGGACACTAAAGCCGCTTAAACAGTCATTTGAGGATTTCTCAGGGAGTAAAGAGCTGGCTATGCTGGCTTTGTGCCACTCAACGTGCATCCCTTGGCACACAAGAACCTATCTGAGCAAATGGAGGCACAACGAGGGGACTTCTGCACAACTTTTCACTCCTAGAGCAAGTTGGAAAAAAAAAGGTGGAACCTTATTGCACTGCTAAAGCCAGAAAGAGCGGAGGTTTTCTTCACTTACACAAAAATACATCATCTATGAAGTCTACTCACCAAAAATGTTTGTTTTTACAGTAATGGAGAGATGAGTGTTGTTCCTTAAGATTTCCAGAGCTTTTACAAAGGTAATGTTCTCAAAATTCTGCCCATTTACTTCCATTATCTTTAAGAAGAAATAAAAATTAGACTATTAGGAGAATAACTATTTGACAGACTTACAAATACAAAGGTGATAATACAGGCACAGTAAGAACTTTCCAGAAGTTGTGTATCATCTTTACAGCAGCTGTAGAATGAAAACATACCTTGTAAAATAACTATTTTCATCATGTCAGTGAAGTTTCATCCTGTAAACAAGCCGGGACCTCCATTTGTACCTGACAAATGCTTTAAACAAATCTCTTTTCTGTGGTAACATGACATTCTTGCAATTAGGAACTGCACCCCAAATCAAAAATGGTGGATCATGAACCATAGGACTGGTATTACATCAAAGGCCGGATCTTCACCTAGTGTGAAGTGTCATTGCTCCACCAGCCTCAGCCAACTGGGATGACTCACGCTAGGTGGGAATCAATCCAACAAAACAATCTGGTGGCTTCAACTGAACCGTATCTCTGATCAGAAAGTTTCCGAAAAGAACCACAACTTGGTTTCTTTTCCCATTCTGTTTTTGAAATATTTAAATATTTTAACATATGTAAACTGAAGCTGAACTGTGGCACTCACAATAGCATACTAGCCAGTTGTTCGCTTTTAGTAACCAGCATAATCTTTTTGTTGAGAACACTACAGCTGGTTGAAACCAGAATAATTTAAATGAACTTTATCCTTTTTACCTGATCACCACGCTTAAGTCCAGCTTCTGCTGCTTTACTGCCCATTTCCACAGTCTCTACAAAAATACCAAAACCCTTGTCGCTTCCTCCAAGGAGGCTGAAAAACAGCGGCGAATCTCTAGAAGGTTTTTGCAGGGTAATTTGTCTCCATTTTGCTTTGGCAGCACAGGCAATATTCAGCAATCTGAGATGTCCTTTCATTTTCTGTAACACAGAAGACACAAAATGAAGCACAATGTTTCTTTTACCAGAAATGGCAAAAGAGTTGTGAAAAAAACCCCAAGTGCCAGAAAAGGGATTTTTGATGCCATGTATCCAAATCTTAACAAATAAATCTTGTCCTCTTTTGCAGTAATGCAAAAACACATAAATGAGTGCCATATGTACTATTTTATGTGGGCTTTATATCTAAATATATACTTAAGAACAAATATGTCCATGTTAAAAGCCATCTACTAACCATTAGTCTTGCAGACTACCATGTGTTAGTCACTGGTAACACACTTGAAAACGAAAACATGTAATATTAGAAAGTATGACAGTTGTTCTTTTTTGCTCCTACCGTATCTTCCAAGTTCTTTTCAAATTCTTCCAGAAAACGAGTCATAGCAGGATCCCCTTCAAAGTCATTAAAATGATTGTTCACCCACAGTAAGACTACTCTGGTAACCTGTAAAAAAAAATTTTAAAAATTATGTATATATAAAAGTACCTATGATTCTTCTCCTATAAGCTTTAATCTATAAGAAAAGAAGTATACAAGGACATGGCAGAACAATATATGACAGATTACTGCACCTGTTAACAAACAGAAGCAGAAGACATTTACACATGAAATCATCTTCTCTTATCCTTTATTTGTGGAAACAAATGAAAAATAAAAAAAACCAAACATTTCTGTACCTAACTGGCTACATTACGCATACTTACTGGTGCACAAATCCATCTTCAGTTAACTCTTCCCTATGCTGTTTATAAAACTTATTTTTCTAAAGCATCCTAATGATCTCCTTAAAGAAAGTTCTAGGAAGTTTAAAAACTTAGTTAAATCTTCAGGTTGCTTTTGTATGTACTACAGTTACTACCATTCATGATAAAGTCAGCCTGACAACTATTTTATCCATCCATGTTATAAAAAAAGGTTAGTCTATCGCAGTTTCTCTTCTAAAAATAAACAATTTCCTCTTTTATTTGCTGAGACAGTTTTCTTTTACTTTCCTTTTCTTAAAAAACAGTAGTTGCCAAAATGAACAGCATGGAAAAAGGTAAGAAGAGAAGCAGTAACCACAGCAGAAGACCCCAGACAACTTCCTATACAAAAAATACTGCACTTTGATAGCCTGCTGGGTTTCCTTCAACTCAAAGCTAGAACACATAAAACCACTGGCTAAGAATTTTACTGCCATAATTTTCAACAAATTGGACACGGATGCAAGTTCCAGACTATGAACATTTTTCATGCGTATGTGCATACAGTTACACGAGTTGAACCTGGCTCTATTTATGGAAACATTTTTATCAACTGCACCTGTCTTGAGCAGAGTTTATTTTAAGTACAGACTTTGTAATAAACTGCTCAAACACAGTGTGCCCAAAACACTGAAAAGCTCTACAGTAGAAAATTATGGAAGACAAGCACAATGCTGTTGTGAAAAGAAAGATGGTATGTCCAAGAGATCATGAACACAATTTCCCTGCATTTCTGGTGAAAAAGAATTTCAGAGACTGGCATTTACATCTTTAAATTTAATGGAAAACAGTATTTATCATTCTGCAGAAGAGAAGCAATGTCATACCTAATTTAGGATAGTACACTATATGCATACATCACACTGGAGAATCCTCTCAAGACACTAGTGGTAAGTACTTTGCTTTAAAATAGCTCATATAAAATAGCTGGAGCATAATCTTAGTTTATCAGCACCACAAAAAGGAATCAATTTGGAGACATTTTCACCAAAAATACTAATCTCTTCGACTCAAACCAACCTTATCCCTGAGGCTGTCCACTGTGAACCATTCCAAGAGTTTACTTCCAACTTCCAGGGGGCTTGTTAGAAATGTTCTGTATGTTAAAAGGAAATCTTCGATGTAAGTTGGATCCACAATAGAATGTTCTTCTATTAAGTGCATGATGAGTCGCTCGGGTGTTGCCTTAAAAATTAAATGCAAGAAATAACTGGTATCTCTCATCACTACCTCTCTCTAGAGAGTATCTTAACATAAAACCATGTGAACAGTCTACTCCCTTTTCAAATTTCAGTTATGGCAAACTCGGGAGAAAACACACTAATGTGTTTAAATCAAATCTTCATGCTTCTCTCAGCCCAGATGTTTTGCATAGGTAATACCTGGCTAAAACAATTAGTAACTTCCCTTAATTTTATGTTTAATAAACAGTTTAAGTTCCTCCTCCAGATTACAAAAAACAGGTCAATACATGAAGATGCACAAAGGGTGCTTTCAATACAAAACTCAATGTATCTGCTGAACAGGTCTAACTTTATTAAAAGGGAGATGGAAGTAAATTTGTAAAATAATATGTTTTCCTTCCAATCATTTTTTTGTGCTGAGACAGACAAAACTGAGTATGTGTTCTAGATTCAAACTGAAACTGTATTTATTTACTAATAAATAAAGGTTTAATAGATTAATGGAAAGCATAGAAAGAAATTCACCTTGATAACTATGTGTCCTTTTCTGGTTCCACTGCGATCCAGCTCTCTGTGCTCCTTTACCATAACAATTTCTCCTTCTTCCTCCACTTTATGAGTGTTTTTTTCCACATGGTTCAGAATCCTCCAGTAGTCTTGCTGGGCTATACAGACAAACTGCCCCCAAACAACATGGGATTGTTAATAAATATCCAAAACATGAATGTATCCCCATCTCTGGGCTGCTTCAACACAATCACGATAGCACAGCATTTGATACCAACCCCACTCTCTTCTGTCCAACTACACAAGAGAGAAAGTTAGAAATAGAAGACAAATAGAACTGGTCACCTTCTTACATCTCTAAAAGGTTGTTTGAATGGGCTAAACATATAGACGATAGAGCCTTAAGAAGTGGAAATGGATATTTTCTATTTATCTGTTTTTACTGCACATCAGTCACATACAGAGCACGACTGGGGTGGACTAAGCTTACATTTCAGCACAAAGCAGTTCTTCTTTCTCACCCAACAGCAGCGTGAAATAAATCCCAGCTACTAAAGAGTGCAGAGCTAACCCAACAGCAGAGCCCTTGACCCACAAAATACTACCCTCCTTTTTTCTGCTCCTGGAATAAAGATCATGCCTTAAGATGAAAGTAGGCTGTTTTCTTTTATTAGATGCTTAAAAATATGAGGTAGTTGTATAGAACTGTAGTCTTACCTGACAATCATCTACTTTGGTTCTGACCACTCCATTCATGTACTGTTTGTCCAGAGAGGGAGTAATCCCAAAACTATTTCCCATACAGAGGCTCTCACTCTTCCCATCAGGATAGCTGATTTCCACTGTGCCATTTAAAATAACGTACCAAGAATCGAGCTAGAGGAAGTAAAAAACAAATTTAAAAACTGAAGCTAATTCAACAACTTCTATAAGCCATTCCAATGCTCTTATCTCAGAGAGGCTTATTCTTGCAGTCTCCAGTTTGTTGTCACAACAGTTTTGCAACATTTAATTCACTAAAAATGTGAACTGTAAGGCAAGCAATAAAGATGACTGAAACAAGAATGCTTTTCAGCATTCTTCATTCATTTCAGAACTAATTCAGTAGGGAGGAATGCTGATGAATAGATTGCTTTTTCAATCAGTGGGCTAATTGCTACAGTATATTTATACCATTTAGTGAGAATGAACACTCTTCCCCTGGGTACCCATTTGGTCACTACCAGAGACGAGAGACTACCCAGTCCTCCTCGAGGGATGACCTGCTATGGCCATTCCAGATGTCTTCATCCAAGGGCAAAGAGAGATTTCAAGATAGTGATTCAGAGCACCCATGTTGGGAGCCTGACCACTGACTAATGTGAAGATCTGTCTCCTCTCACTGAGGAAGTATGGAAACTGCTCCTAATTTAGACATTTATGTTATAATACCTACATTGTTGGGCAAGGATACCACTCCACGTTAGTATTTAAAAAATTACACTGTAAGTTATTTTACCAATGGAAATGATGCATTTTTCTATGCCCCAAATAATCTTTGAAATAAACTCCTCAAGATGTTAGCGCATACCTGATTAACACCATACTGAATGTTGTTTTATGACTATACTTGACTGAGTTGAAGTCTTGAACAAGTTAGTAAATACACAACTAGAATCTCCCAAAGGAATGAGCTAAGATTTCGGGATTTTGGATATGGGTCACGGTGAAATAAGAATTCTCTAACTTTCAAGTGCAGGAAAGGTGCAAAACAGATCTTCCAGCCCTTCATCCCCAGATGCCCTTGCTAACCTACTGCCTCTACCACTCAAATTGTGTTGTAAGCAGCAACTTACTTCTTGGCCGTCTTCGAGTATGATGGCTCCTGCTTGCTCTACCACTTCAAATATCATCACTGAGCAAAGTTCTCTTCTCACAGACATAGTCATGTTTGCAAAGGCAGGGAGTTGATGCATAAATTCCAGTAATTGCTCTGTTAGACAAAGGAAACGTTGGTATGAAGACTGCAAGGCCCAGGGGTTTCTTAGATACCTTACCCTCCACAGGTATATTAAACATCAGTTAAAATTCACAAAAAAAATTGCTCAATAGTGTTACGATCCCCATTAGTGACTGTAGCTAAATGAGCCTCGTATGCATTTTGTCATCAACAACCAGAACTCGGCTCTACAGTCTTGATCGTGTTCTGATTGACTGTTACGGCAGCAGTCTAGCTAGAGTGTAAAAGCACTTCAGCTTCAAACATTTAAAAAAATTAAAAATACCCTTACAGTACAGTGATTATAAGCTTGATAGGAGCACGAAATGATTTTCCAGTGTTTAGAGAAGTAATGTGAAGTATAACATAATGCAAATTTTATTATTAAAACTAATGCCAATTTCTAGTTAAACACTGCAGTAAATTATGTTCGTCTTAAATGTTTTGCAATTTACAATAAAGTATATCTCTACCGCAGTAATAGTATGTTCTCCTTGACATTTAATAACTAATTCAACAGTTTCAGGCAGTCAAAATTACCTTGCTACCTATCCCTCCCTTATATCAACACATACAACGACTGTAATACTTAACATCTTAAGCAACTCAAAGACTGTTTTTTAAAATACTTAGCTTCTCAGGACAAATACTCTCTCAGTTAGAGGAGAAGTCATTCAATTAACAGCATCACTAGAGCAAAGTGATCTCTGGAAGGCATCATTCATAATTATGAGGATATACATTTAACAACTCATTAAACAGTTTTCAGATATGCTTCTCTTAGAGGTGTTATACGATACAGTTTTACATAAAGTTTTGTGTTTTTTTTTCCTCCTCACCAATATCATCATCAGTTTTATCTGCAGGCTCTTTCTCAAGGCACTCTCGTACAACATCTCGCCCTAGAAGTGGATCTGAAGTTCTGTCGATATCTTCATCTTCTTCTTCTTCTTCATCTTCAGAGTCTACAGGTGCTTCTGGAAGACCTGTTAAATCAACATCTCCCATCTCACTTTCTGTAGCCTACAAAGAAAACATCCATCAGACAAAGAGTTCAATGTCTTCAGTTTAATGACATGTGGCCTTATCTTAGGTAGCTCATATAACAAAAGAAAGTCTGTGACCAACAATTCAAACTACAAATTGTAATAGTTCCCTTTCTGAACACTGAAATCTATAGTTACAGGACGATACAAATACATACCATTGGCATAAAGCAACATCATGCTACACAAATTATGATCACAAGTTCTGAAAGCAAAAATAACATACTGGGGCATTTGTTCTCTGCCTTTACTTATATCCCTCCCCACCTACAGTGAACTACAGGCAATATAAACCCATCAATATTAACCATGTAACACAGGAAAAAAACCAAGCAGATTGAGTGGCTAAAATGAAAGGGATTTGATCTCATTTTTAATTTCGGTATTATAACATGGATTCAAATCCTGGCATAGAGCAAGTATGTCAGGTTGAGTATACAAATTGGGGAGGTGGCGGTATGGATGACTATTCTTTCCTCTGCTGGCAGATTCTCATTTACTTATTTACTCTTTCTTGCAAATTCACACAAACAAAATGTTTTTTCACAATTCAAGAGTCTGTATTATTAGCAAAATAATAATATAATTCAGTAACACCATTGGTTACCCAATATCTGTGGACACATTTCTACTGTCATCAATAGATGGCAATATAGACATCACACTGAGCAGACACATGAAGCAACGGGGAAAGAGAATGCAATACTGGCAACAAAAAGCAGAATCACATAGGAATCGTTTGCAGTAATTCTTTATGTAAAGTTTAAATGATGTAATTGCATGAAAATAACTTCCCAAACAGATGGAAGGAAGGAAAAAAAAAAAGTAGTTTCAAATTTTCAATTTCCATGGGGTATTTGCTCAATCACTTTTTTTTTAGTTTAAGCCAGCATGCAAATAATTTTTTCTGTTTAAATTCAAAAATTTGAACAACAAGATGTGTCACCGAGAAGTATAAGGCAATTCTATAGAGACTTGCAGAAAATTGAGTTTATTTTTTTTAAATGAACACATTCACCACATTCACTTTCACTTTAAAAGAAATCCTTGAGATATTTTACACAAACACTGATGACAAACTAACACATCAAATACTCTGCACGTTCACAAAACCTGCAAAATACAGGATGGAGTCCTGTGCAACCTGACTTCGAACACTTCCAGTGATGGGGCAGCCACAGCTTCTCCAGGCAACCTGTTCCAGTGCCTCACCACCCTCATCGTAAAAAATTTCTTCCTTATAGCCAAGCTAAATCTAGCCTTTTCCAGTTTAAAACTGTTGCCCCTTGTCCCGTCACTGCAGGCCTTGGCAAGAAGTCTTTCTTAGAAGACGCCTTTAAATACTGAAAGGCTGCAACAAGGTCTCCCCAGAGCCGTATTCCCTTTTCTCCAGTCTCTGGGGACTTCACCTCGCTGCCTTGACTGTTTGAGTAAGCCGAAGAGAGCCTTAGCAGCTACATCAGCCAACTCCCTCAGGACTGCGGGATGCATCCCCTTGGGTCCCGTCAACTTGTCTTACGTTCACATTCCTCAGGTGGTCTCAGACCTGATCTTCTCCTACCATGGGAAGGACTTTGCTCCCCTGCTCCCCACCTTGAAGTTTAGGGACTTCGGAGAAGTGGGAAGAGTGACTACCAGTGAAAACTGAGGCAAAAAAAAAAAAAAAAAAAAGTTGAGTACCTCAGCCTTCTCCATGTCACTAGTTCTCCTATTTATGGGGGGGACGGATGGACGGACGATGACAACTACATTTTCTTTAATCTTTTTCTGATCAATGTACCTGTAGAAGCCCTTCTTGTTATTCTTCACATTCCTTGCCAAATTCAGCTCCAACTGTGCCTTACGTTTCCTGACCCCAACCCGTCCCCCTGTGTTCCTCCCCAGATACATGTCCCTGGTTCCACTGTACGCGTTTCCTCCTCGCACCTTAGTTTGACCGGGAGCTCCTTACGCAGCCATGCTGGTCTCCTGCCTTCCCTGCCTCATAAAAAACAACACTCATTTTAAGTGATTTAATCACAGCAGACTGCACTGCCTCCATCTTCCTACACGCTCCATGTTGATCGGCTAATGCAAGCCCCAGCGCTTTGACAGCTGAGCAGCGTTTCCTTCTTTCACTAGACAGAAAAATACCGGGTTTTAGGTATAACCTTGGGCCCTTGAGCTTGTCCTTATTTTAATAATTAGCCAGCAAAACTAGTAAATCAGGCTTAAATGATTCACCATAGCTATTTCTTTCAGAGTAGGATAACAATACGTATAGGGTTAAATCTGTTTTATATTACATCACTTTACTGGCTTATGTAGCTCACATTAACAGTTTTGGAATTAAGCCCAAGTGCAAATTGTGCTTGGAGAGTCTCAGCAGCACATGATCAGTACAGCATTTTATTCAAGGACTTTTCTAGCATTTCTTCATCTAAATAGCCACAATTTATATCAACTTTTCCAGGCAGAGTAAGACAGACTACAGTACTAATTCCCACTTTGATAACCTCAAGCTAAGATAACAAAACTGAGGCTGTAGGTTTTACAGAAAAGTGACTCTAAAATTTTCATTGTATAGCCTATATAGGACAATAAACAAATCTTCCGTCTTCTTGATAAATAAGTTATAATTGGATCAAGCTATGACGTAAGAGGTGGTCCACAAACTGTGTTTCAAAGACTGTGTGCAGATGGTTGACAAAACATTGGCGGGTCAGGCAGCGCTGGAAGGAACAGGAAGGATTTTGCTCACAAAGCTGTCTGCAGAAGTAGCTGCTCCTCCCAAGTACGATGCCCCAGCTCTTTCCATTATCATTATCAAAACCATTCTTAACGGGAACATTTACAAACTATTGACTTATAAAATGAAACCGGAAGCTGCAATCCTCAAATCTTACACAAATACGGATTTTCAGGATTGGGTCAATAGGGCAAGAGTATTTATAGAGAAGGCAGCAGGAACAGACTTAAATGGTGTGTGTCACGTAGGTCACCTGGAAAGTTAACACCAGTTTACTGTCAAAACAGCTGTTTGCTATTTTAAAATCATACTATTATTAATTTATATATAGCACTGCAAATTTTGCCAATTAATATGTTTCAGCTATGCTTGCCGAATGTTGATCATGGAGACGTCCTGTACACTGGCCTATCCTTTGGAAGCCAAAGACGTAAGAACTAGCCCTTGCAACATTCTGCTGATAATGATGCGTATTCCACTACAGTGTGTATCAGAAGCATACACTGACTGAAGAAAAGTATTAAATACGCTTCATGTAAAAGATTTCCTGTGCTGGAATAACTCCATATGATAATGTATTTTAGTAGTCATGACTCCTAATGCAACCTGCTATTTAAGAGCAAGGGGTTTTTTCTTCCCCCTCCCCTCATGTCAAATCTGTCAGGGGAAAAACGTCCAAGCCTTTTTTCAGAATTGATAGAAAAACCCTCAGTAAGGCCCACTCCCTTATGCATAATTTATAGATAATCCATTTTAATATTAAAACCTTAACCGCAATTGGAATTTTTGCTGGGCAGTAATGTTGCTGCTCACAAATAGTATATACTGCCAAACTGAAAAATGAAAGATTTTAAAAAACAAGAAAGAGAGAGAAAAACTTTAAGTGCACCACTGAGAACCTAACAGGTAAGAAAAAAATAGATGCAAACTGGTTGCTCATTATGAGAACAGCATTGCAAACTACTGATACAGGCAACTACAGTAGAAGTGAGACCCTACCCACCCACATCTAGAGATACGATCTGGATTACCTATGTTACCCCCTGGCTGGCTGCCTTAAAGCCTGTCCCATGAAAGGGCAAAGAAAGATGTTTTTACTCTCTAATACCTGTTGTATTTTTTTCCCCTAAGGATACCTATTACAGGTCTGAAACAAGCATACTATCAGAAATGGGCTGAATGAAAAGATAAAATAAATTTTAAAAAAAAAATCCACTTCAAGCAAATTAAAGAAGTTGTTTTAAAAATGTAGGGAATAATTTACTTTTTATTCCATTATTTAAAAAAAAAAATTAAAAAAAAAGTTGACAGTCCGACAGAAAAACGACTGCTCTGCCGTATTCCAAGCAAGTTGGATGTTGCAATACCTACATTGTACATTTTACCACATAAAGACTGAAAGCTCCAACAGGGAGCAGTAACAGCACAGGAGAACAGAGAAAAACATCTTCATATATCTATTTTCCTAAGCTTCTGCAACTAACTGAGGGTTTAATACAATGTGTTCATAGCAGTGCTTACAGGCAGGACTCCTTTTCTGCTGATCTTACCTTAAGCTTTATGTTCATCATTTCCTGTTTAACATCCTGGACTAAGAAGCAGCTGGAACAAGTGAAACCTCATTTCAACACTATTGATGAATATAGTGTACACAAATGAACAGAAACCCTTTCCAAATCTTAATAAAAAATTGTTTCATTCTTTGGTTCTACTTTTCTAACCATGTTTTCCTATTCTGGAATTACATTTGCACTTCTTACTGTAAAAATTAATGTTAAGATACCATTAATTCAAAAAGTAATTTCAAGGCTACATTAATCAAAATTACTCAAAAATGCTCTCCTCTGCTGACATTAATGATATTCCTAGAGAGTTTGGTGTGTAATAGATACGAAGCTGACTGCAAAAGCAAAACATTGTTTTCCAAGAACTTTATGGAACACTGTACTTTAACGTACAAAAAATGCTTTCAGCTACTGAGCCAATACATTATACTCAAAATGTGGGTTTATTGCATAAAGAGATTTTCTGCTTTCATAATATCGTGACGAATATTGGGGGAAACACTTATCTTTTTCTTTCTGATTTCAAAATCTGTCTATAATGATGCATCACTGCAATATAACGCTATGTTAAAATACTGTGCTGTGACATTATTACACCATGTCTATCTGTGCACTTGTAACTGGGTGACAAACAGCAAAAGGTTTCTCCAAAACTAACTGTTACAGCTACTGCAATAAAGCCCATGAAGAACCCAGCATCTTTTGACAGGTTACTATTTGCACATTACCCATACAAGGACAAGATGTGAAAAATTCACTAAAAAATTAAGAAGGAAAAAAAAAAAAAAAAAATAATACCACTGCATTGTTTTGAGGGTTTTTTTGCCCTCATGACATGCCTGTTGCACATCTTATCTTCACCCACAGTTTATCAAATGCTCGATTCTCCAATGCTATCTCTCAGGATTACTGACACTGTAGCTGTGATCATAGATTGCCGTAATATTATCTTTGAATATCTCACATGAGTCTAACAGGGGTAACCTTCCTCAGACATGACCTCAGCTGGCCAGAAATTCTCAGCAAAATTTAGAGATGGCCATGTTCCCTGCAGGATGCAAAAACAGATGGGCTAGCATCACTGAAAAGGAGACTCCTACCTGAAAGGTCCTCACTCCTCAAAATTAATAGAAAATTTACAGTCATTTTCACTTCAATAAATTAATAATTCCTTAGGGTACAAAACCACATTTCACCACTGTTTACTTGCTACAGTGCATATAAATATGCTACACCATTATCTCTGTTATTTATATAATTCCTCTCTGTTTAGCAATTATGCTCTTTTGGCATTTTCTGAAGAGTAGACATAAGGCATTTCAAATGCAATTAACCACACACAATAGGAGTATTCACTCATTACTAGAATTATATTTTGGTTATCAATAATATATTTTAAATGCTTTTCACTTAGAGCAACCTCTCCAAACTATTCAGGTAGACAGGTAGGCAGATGATGTCAGGAAAACTGTCCATCAGCATCCTAATATATGAGATGATAAGGTACAACACACAGACTAGTTCTGGTGACTCTGACTAATTAAATAAATTTGGTTGACTCAAAAAAAAAAAAAAAAAATCAAGATACTGAACAACATCTTCTAGCACTGCCTCTCAGAAATTAGAGAGCCCACAGAGCATTTTGAAAAGACTCTCTCAAGGATGCAAGCTACTTCTGACCTAGCTGGCAGCAAGCAAATCTAAAGAATTAGTAAGGTAATAGATTAAACAGGAAAAAATGCATAGAGACACTTAATGTTCTAAAAGGACTTTTGCTTTTAATGCCTTATTTTTAAAGTTACCTAGCAATACTTTGCTGTAACTAGATAGATCACTAATATGTTTCCAGTGTAGAAATACTACCCTGACAGTACCCAAGGAAACAGAAACATGTCTAAAAATCACATTACATCATGCTCAATAGTTGCTATATACCCAGTATTCTAGTCAGACTTCAACTTGAAAATGGAAAAGCTGTGACATTACTGATCAAGACAAACCCAAGATGAGCACCCTCATCAACCAGAACAAAAACCCCATTAAACTAGCTCTGCAATTTCACGAGACAGGTAACTAAGTATGCTATCTGTAAATGAAAGCTATCTCTGGATTTCAGACAACTTCTATTCTCAGCAAGCACCACTAAAATTTCCAGTGTCGATAGGGGCAAAGAGTGCATTTATTATACCATGCTTTTGTTTGCAGAACAGAACATCTGTTATTACCAATAAATAAAAATAATCAAGGAAGGTATTTGAAACACAAGAATGACTTCATTAAATTTGTTCCATTTCAGAATGAAGGAAAACGATCCCATAAATCATCAAATGTGACTTATAAGCCACACACTTGATGGTATATAAAGATGTGAGAAGCACCAAAAAGAGCTTTACAAGAAGTTTGTTTCACTTCTGCGTGGCTGTGGAGGTGGCAAGTCACACGAGCAGCACAGGGATATGCAGAAACATCAAGAGGACAAGTCTTGGATAAAGGGTCACTGGTTTTGTTTATGGAATGTTTAACATCAAGGAAGGAAAAGTAAGAAACAAATGCAATTTTACCTGATAAATATCGGATAGGCTGCTGCTCCCAGAATCACTGGCAATGCTACATCCCGACTGGCTTGAGGGGACGTGAGTCACCTGAGGATGAGGATTGTCGGTAAGATGCATCTTGGTAAGATCAGCTGGAAGCTGTAAAGAAAATGGATTTGGGGAAAGGCAGGAAAAAGAAAGGAAAACAAGACGTGTAAGTCTGCTTTGAAGACAAAGTTATTCATAAAACTTTTGTTACACATTTGAATATCCCCCTGTTACTTGACATACATTTTGAGAAAAAGCTAGTTTAGACTAAGACTGCCCAATCACATTCAGGTTTTATATAACTGATAAAAAACGATGAACCTTCCTATAAAAGAAAGGTCTAGTCTCTTTACAGCTAACGATATACACCAACAGGATTAAGAGCGCATAAGATGACAAACAGATGATGCCGGCCAAATAGACCACAGTCTTAAACATTAGCTTATGCTGCAATCCAACATGAAGCAGGATCCCTGTTTATAAATTCAATTCATGCCTTAGTTCAGGAATGACCTCTAGAAACCGTCAATACAGAACAAAAAGTAGTGCAATCTAAACAAAAGGTTTGGTCCATAAAATGCTTTGAATTTTCTTTATGAAAATTAGTACACAGAAAGAATATTATGCATTTTTGGCACATGTATGTACAACAGCACTTCTGTTGTAGAAATCTATCTGTACATGAACACATGCACATGTACATGTATGATTGAAGCCCACAAACATATTATTTCTGTTGAAAGAAGTCAGTACTAGGCTTTTGAAGAATCAAAGCCACATGGAGTAACTAGTCCTTTAATTCAGCTGCTCATTTATTTCCTGTCACATATACTTCTAGTATTTTTAAATTTACACTCAACTATATGAAAGAACGTTGTATCGTTTTATCATAGATTCTATGATAAAATGATAAAATGTATATCATTTTACCACTTATAAACAAAATTTATATACTTTTCCTTTTAAAAAATGCTCTGATACAGAAAGTCCAAAACTACTCCAACAGCATAAAGTATCATGATCAAAATGAAAAGGTTTCTTCTGTAAAACAAACAAATTCCACATAGTTGTGTCAGCCACTAGATATTCATTCCTACAAATTAAAAGATAATATTGTACAAATGTTGTTGATCCAATATCAACTTTATAAATACTGACTAAACTTAAGTGAAATGCTCTTCATTTGGAATCACATTTTTATGTCTATTTTTTGAAGAACACACAAGAGAAGCACTTTACCAAATACTTGTTCATATATTTTCTGAAACCGTAAGTGGCACTGCAGGTCTCTCCAAACCTTCCTCACCCCCAGAAAAAAAAAATTTAAAAAAAACAAACAAAACAAAACAAAAGAAAAACGTTGAGAGCACCTCTGACAGATGTAACATAGTTTTGATTATCAAAATTGTTAGGAGGAACATGGAGGATGTTGTGTCACTTGTAATTCCCAATGGCATTCTCGTTGCCAATCGCTACTTAAACCTCACCATCCTATGGGCTCTAAAAACCAGCACAGACCATTACTTGTAAAATAACTCTGGGAAACTGAAGACTACAAAACTATTTTTCACTATTCTAATGTTTACATTGTTTTAGTTTTGTTTATATTTTACTTACAAAAAGAAAGTATAAAATATGCAACCTGTAAATTAATATCTATGTTCACATGTATTTGGAAAAGGAGAAAGTGTGAAAAGCAAAAGACTGCTAAACTCTCACAAGCTACCAGTAAAAAAACCTCCAAGCAGTAGGTATAAAATAGTGAACTTGATCCAAATACAAAGGAAACACAACACTTTGAGGCCTATGTTTAGCCACCAAGAAGTTTTACAGGCTGAAAAAATCTATTTTCAGGATTTGAGAACAGCAAAAAGGTCAAACCGCTCAGCTGACAAAATTCAATCCAGTGGCCAAAAGGTACACTCGCTGTCTGTCAGCACATGCGGTAAGAGCTGACGTACACCGAGATGTGACCTCTTAAACAACAACAACAACAACGAAGTAGAAAAGTGAAGCAGGGAAGTTGAGATTTAATTCTGGTCTGGAGCACTAGCTGGTTACTTTTAAAATCTGAACACGTACTTCGACAGTACACATTTTTGTGCCACCTACAGAAAAGCACGATCCATCTACTAACGGACACGAGGCAGAAAGCATCACGTTATCTTCCTTAAAGCCTGGCGGCGATTTGGCCGTTAGTTAAGCCACGGATATTTCAACGCTGCCGACCACGGGGCTGACGGAGGTCGTTTCCCTGGCTTTCCCCGTCTGCTGCCTCCGTCAGAGCAGCCAGCGGCAGCCGGAGCAGCCTGTGCCGCAGGGTGACACTGCTCCTCCGCTCCTCCGAGTTTCCCACGTCAGCCGGCTCCTCTGCAAACACACCGCAATGCTATCGTCCACGCAAAAAGATAGAGAGGCACGTACGAGCAAGGTCAGTGCGTCATTTGCCAGGGAGGACGACATCCAGGACGACAGCCGGTACTTGCTAGCAAATTACTAGGCAGGGCTGCTGGCAGGCAGGCACTGATACAACCGGAGGTCAGCGTAACCGAAAAATCCAGGAGTTTTAGTAAATTACAGAACAAATCAACCCATATAGATTCATTACCTCTAGCTTAACACCACCGCAGTTGCGCTGCAAACTCCTCAGCCTGCCCCCCATCTTTATGACCTCCCTACTCCAACAACCGGCTCCGAGTTCAGCTTCGATCAGATTTCTTTCCATCCATGAGCAAGTCCCACAGTGCCTGTGATAATACAGACACAAGGAAATCTAATTTAAGCTCCCTGCTACCCAGATTCATAATGATTTACAAACTTCCAAAACGGCTCCAGGAAAAGCACGAGCAGGACCAAGAGCAGAACTGATTCTGCGGGACTTCCCAGGAGAACAAGGGCAGATGCCTGCTCTCTACCAAAAATGGGTGCTACTGAAGCCCATTCTGGCTCAAAGACAGCGACACACAGACAGACACAAGCTGCCACGTAGACTTTTTCTTCCCTAATTCAGTTTCAATGTTAAGATGCTTGTGATGAAGGCTGTTCTATATACCCAAGCTGAGAACTACCGCTGGAACAAGACATGGCTCTCCAAATAAAATAAAAGTTGTGTATATACTTTGTATGCCATTTTCAAAAATAGACATTGAAGACCAACTCAGACCACCAGCCTTCCCAAAGGAGTATTTCTTATCATCTCATTAATCACTTCCAACTGATCTTCATTCCCCTTGCCAGCACTCCCATTCATTTCCATCACCTATAAAGCACACGGGCACGTACGACATTCCTGCTGGACTCTGCCATATGTTCTTGTAAAAGACATTTAATGCAGGTTAGATGCAAGGAAACACTGCAATATCTCTTTAAATTTGAGAGAGAGATAAGGTTTATTTGAGACAAGTGACCTTTAAAAAGTGCTGCTTGCCACTCTACTCAATCTCCCAAAATAAATCACAGCTTCTGTCTTTTGTATGTCATTTTTATTACCCAAACTGATTGTTCTTCCTTTCAGAGCTCACTAAGCAGCAATACACGGATAGGATGTTTCTGTAACAACACGACAGCAGACAGGGGAAGGACTTGCTGGATGTGGTAGTGAAGTTGCTGAAAGTGCTACAACATTGTCTTAACTATTGGTGAATTATGTTCGCTTACTATTTGGCTATGTGTTTTTTGTGGGAGAAGCTTAGATACTATTGTTACAATCGCATCAATCTCTTGAAAAATTATGTGTTAGGGAAGGAAGTTCAGAATAGCAATGCTCACCCATGTCCACATTAGAGGCTTTGAGACACAGATGTATATACCTGCATTATCTTCTGGTTAGTTGTGTGTCCCAGCAGCCACAGATAGGAAAACCCTGAACATCCGTGAAATTCTAATAAACACTCAGTACAGAAATAGACTACTTGCCACTTTAAACCATAACAACTATGTTTTCTCACAAGTAGGGATAATCTGGAATTCGAATATGAGTGCGTCCGACACACTGGCACAGCCAGTCCTTACATCGGTGCCAGCACATCCTTGTGACTGACCTTTCCCAACAAAGAGATATTTAGCGCCAAACCCTCCACTGAAATGCCATATTGTGGTTCCGAGCTGTACAGGAAAGGAAGTTAGGAAAATAGAAGTTATGGTCTGTACCACCACCTACAGCTCTGCCCTCCCACCAAGTCAGGAAAATACATTCAGTGATTACACCGAAAAAAACCTGAATCAACAAGGGAATTTTTAAAGAGATACTGCAAATCGCAACAGGAAAAAAGGAAAGAAAAAACACCAAAACCTTCGGAAGCTCATCCTAATGGTAGGTAGCATCAGTCTGCCTTGCCACACAAACCCAGAAACAACAGCAACCTGGCTTGCTTTTTGTTAAACGTACGTGAGATTTCCGCAGGTGGTACACAGCGTCCACCCCGTCCCGCTCGCCGGGATGCAGCCGAGGCCAGCTCATGAAGCGGCAATGCTGGGGAGAGGGCAGGGGAGGGCAGAGCACAGGAGAGCCTAAAAGCCAGTTCTGAGTAACAGTTAATAAAAATGACATGCACAAAATACTAAACTCTACTCACAACCACCCTGGAAACACCCACAAGGTGAAGACTCCACGAGGTCCATCAGGAGCTTGGCTTTTGCTATCCACTTCATGGGTTCAGCCATCTGGCACTGAAGCAAGGGGCAGCAGCACTCATGCTGCTAAACCAGAGAAACCCCCAAAACTCAAAGGATACAACCAAATCAGAGAAACTCCAAAAACGTCCACAAGCCCCAAACCCATCATTTCTCCTACTGCACAATACAATGCAGAAACTCTGACATTTAAAAAAAAAACCAAACCAAACCAAACAACCAAAGGAAAAAAAAACTAACAAAGAACCACCAACAAAACACAAAGACCAGTATATGTAAGTGCTTTTTGTCCCATCCGGACAGAAAGAACACTCAAGTCTTGCACATACTGTAGAAGACAAATTGCATCAAGAGACTGATTTATAGGTTTGAATGGAGAGGCAGAGCCGAAGCGGCAGATCTGGGAGCAGCACTGCTGCTCTGAACGGCTGGACGAAGCAGAGGGACATAAAAATGCAGCAACGGGATGCTGTAAAAGCAACGAAGCGTGGGAGAGAAGAATCTCTGCTCATATTTGTCCTTGGGCATCCTTGGAAAAAAGGCTGGTCCTTGGAAAGAGTGTGGAGAAATCAGTGGATGTCAGGAGTAATGGATGAAACCCAGGGAGGTTGTGGAGGGGAGACAAAGAATTGAAAACAAGGAAGGAGGAACCAGAAGGACACAGACCCTACAGCATCCACCACTGCCCAAAGGTGTCCCAGGGGAAACTGCTCAACAGGGCTCTGCATGACACCAGGGGACATGTATGGGGCCACACGGACCCTTGGTCTGAACCAGTAGAGACATTCTTTGGCTAGCTAAAATTATCAGCTAAAAATGACTGAAGAGGAAAGAACCACCAAAGAAGTGGTGAGAACCAAGTAACACAGCAAAAAAAAGCTACAATCTTCAGTCATGAGCAATTTATACTCCAAGAGCCATTAAATTTCTCAAATAAAGAAAAACTATACATCCAAAATTCCAAAACCATCGATTTACTAATTAACCATTCAAAATGTGTAATGCATTTCAATAAATTATTTTATTTATTGTCAATGGTCTGAATGAGAAAAGAATTAAGGAACAGCACGCAGTGTGCCAACAACAGTTACTCAGGATTATACCTGAAAGCGGCAGATTTGGTGGGCAGTACCACTCCCTGGAGCCCAGCTCTATCTTTCTACTTTTCAACAACGTATACTTGCAAAGAACATTTGATTTGATTATATTTTTTTTTTTGAACAGGCAATCATGCTTCAATATAGAATTACCAACTTTCTAAAACTTTTGTGATAACAAGGGCAGAACAATGACCTGATGATTTCTTCCAGAGACTGCTGAGGTTTCTAACAGTCCCCTAGCAAGAAGTGTATAAAGTTTTAACAAAGACGAGTGCAAGGTCCTGTGCCTGGGAAGGAATGACTGAAGAGCCCAGCCCAGGCTGGGATCTGCTGACTGAGGAGCTGAAAGGGACCTGGGGGTCCTGGTGGACGGTGACCCAAATGCGAGTCAGCATGCCGCTGCAGCAATGAAGGCAAATCACATCTTGGGCTGCATCTGCCGGGACATCGCTAGCAGAGATAAGAGACATAACCATCCCGCTCAGAACTTGTCAGGCCACACCTGGAGTACTGTGCCCAGTTTTGGTCCCTACAATTCCAAAAGGAGGTGGACAGACTGAAGAGGGTCCAAAGGAAGGCCATGGAGATGATGAAAGGGCTCGAGAACCTGCTCCGTGAGGAAAGACTGAAGCAGTTAGGTCTCTTCTCCCTGCAGAACAGAAGGCTCAGGGGCACCTCATCACAGTATCCCAGTCCTTAAAGGACACCTACAGAGAGGATAAGAGGCTCTTTCTTCACAAGAAGCCACATGGAAAAGACAAGGGGCAACAGGTACAAGTTTCACCAGGAGAGGTTTTGTCTTGATTTTATTTCTTTTACTGAGACACCAATCAGTTACTGGAACAACCTCTCCAGGCATGCGGTAGAGTCCCCATCACTGGGAAGTTTTCAAGATGTGATTGGACAGGGTGCTAGATAATCTCATCTAGGCTCGCTTTCCAAAAAGGACCACGTTGGTGCCAACACTGACAACTGACACTGCTGCACAATTACCGAAATCTCACGGGTTACTTGGCTTTTTCTGCATCTGATGAGAATCAGAAGTGCAATCAGCCAGCCAACATCCAGCTCATTTCCTCTTGGATATCAGGAAGTAACATTCTTCAGTTTTATTATTTCACTACACTTTCACCACCAAAACCACCCCAAACTTACAATGGGGCAGTACTTCTCCTCCATAGCCACAAAACACTTTGCAACGATTCCAACTATGCTGAACTTCTACAAATCATTTTCAAGCTATCCAGTGCAGCAGACTGAACTGCATCTCACTTGATCTCATCTGAAAGTATCTACAGGCCCATGTAGAGTGCATCTGCAGTGACATTTATTTCCTACGTAAACACCATTTACTCCCAGCAGTGAAGTCACACAGAATACTTGGGAATTAAATTAAAAGCTGATTTTGGTATAACAGATTTTTAAGATTGTACATGCCCTGCATAACAGAGCAAATTACGTGATCTTTGACGAGATGACCACCAATCAACTCTTCTGAGAAGCACACTAAAAATGATTGCTAGCCTGAGGACAACTTTCCTTTATGTGCTCCCCAGAAAGGTTTTGCTAAAAATTAAGGCTATAGAAAAGTCATTGCAGAGTTTATATAGAGAAAGGCAACCACAGAACTCATAAGTGAAGTTATGTCATAGGAGGGCTAAACTGAGACTTTCATCTTTCTATTACCCATTCTTTCCAGGGAAAGGAATCAGAAGAACCTCTTTCAGCACAGAGACCATGCTCTTCCTGCTGTATTTGCTACGTGACTTTTGGATTCGCTGGTATCTTTCCCCTGTGGAAAAGCCACATCTGCGCCTTTGTGCCACAAGTTTTGAAAATAAGTATCAGTGTTTCCTGGTACAGTTTGGATATCTGAAAAACACATACTAAAAAGGCATAGACAACATGCATTTGCAAAATACTCTTGACAGATGGACACAAGACCTATGAATTATCTTTTTCTACCTGTACAAGAAGCTTCACCATCATGTTTCAACCTTCAGTAAATGGCATGTTTATTAAACATATTCAGAAACATCCGCAGTGAGGGCAGTGGCCAAAGGACTCATCATCAGAAACCAAATTACTAAAGGAAGCACAGTCTGCATAATTCTCCCAGTGTACAGTGTCCATTACAAATTCAAGTTAATGGAAAGAAAATGGGCAATAAGGAAGCAAAAAATTTTGCCTCATTTTTTTATCTGATACACCTTGATAGCAAAGTTTTTCATCAGTCTTCCTAGGTCCCCGTGTGGATGTTTACAACCGATCCCTCTAGTCTGGACACAGTAGAAGCATCAGCCTCCGAGGGAACAGTCTGTCCTTTTACAGGCTGTGTAAGCAAGTTTTCTGTCCTTGGTTTTACAGATTGTCAGTAACCTTATACCTTATTTGCTTTTCTGAAGCTCCCTGAAATGCTGCCAGCAAGAGTAATATTCAGAAACAACACAGGGTTTATTTCCATGAAACACCCGAGGACAAGCACGGCGCAGCCCCGCAGTTTCGCTGCACACGTATGTCTGCTCCGTCACCATAAAAACCGCTATGCGCTGCTACACCACCCCAACTATCTCACCGTTACAACTAGCTCTCAGACTCCAAGCCTAGCAATCCCAATTTTAAGGTACAATATTTATTATTTTGTTTGTTGCTTGAGGCTCTCCATTAAGAGGTTTTCACTGTTTTAAGCTGGAACCCATTAACACAACCCTGAAGCATTAACTGTGATTACACTCGGTAACCTCTGAGCTTTAGGAAATGCTCCTGCTCAGCCTCCATTGCACCCAAGTGGTTTAAGGGTAGCAATTTTCCTTTCTCAGATGATACAGAAAGTCTAGACTGTTACAAACAGCCAGTTAAGAAAAGCATGTTTGCCTTCAGTTTTAAAAACTAAAATTGCCAAATTAAAAAGACCACTTGATCAAACAGCTAAACAGAAGTGCTGTCCTCTGAACCCTCTGCCAGCTCCCACCTCTCCTTTTCGGTCACTACATCCTTCCATTCCCTTCATATGCCATTTTCTTTCTGATGCCCTTGATTCAACACCTTTCATACAGTTACTATCAGAATGAACTAGTTCTGTCCAAATTTCTTCCTTTTAATTCCTATTTGCACTTCCAGTCTTCGGATCCCCCTATTTTTTGGCAGTCCTGCTGTGAGCTTTCCTCTTTGCAATCCCACGTACGCCTCCGATACCTTCATGATTTCCTATAATCCAAACCCCTACCACAGCAGAGGAAAGCTGTCTCTGAATAGCTAGAGGGGGGGACAGGTCTCCTACATGGCTCCTCCAAGAGCACCTTAACTCCAGCTGCTGGCAAGTGCTCTAACGCGTTATACCTACCGTCAGCGGTCCTGGCCCTTTGCAGTAACATCCCAACCTGCACAGGACAGCGCTGGCTCTGCTTCCAGGCACCTTCCCTTCCTCTGGCATCACAGTTGTCACCATCCATAGCTGATTATTTTAAATACTTCATCGTCAAAGGCTCTACTGCGTTAAAAAGGCTCTAGGTAGAAAAAAAAATTCCCCAAACTGGCATTTCCATGATCTGTAGCAACTGTCAGGAAGCAGCTGACAAACTCTGCTCAGCTCAACAGCACTATTTTGGATTTCTGTTTTGCACTGGTACTTCAGTGGCTTCTCTGCCAGACCCCTTGCTAGCTTTACAGTCAGCACTGTTTCACTTTGCCTCCAACTCGAGCAAACTCTGCATTCTAGCATCTTATTTGCCAGTTGTTTTGATGGTCTCACTAAGTGCCTGCAATTCCATCATCAGTTTGTTCATTTTCACAAGATAACCAATTTCTTTAATTAGTTCTATTTTCTCGACAACCTACTGAAACAAGAGCAGCGATGCTTACTCCCACTGACATGCAGTCTCTCACCAAGCACATCTTTCTGTATCCCACTTTTTGCTCTCGTCCATCCCATTCATTCCATTTAAGAAAAAAAAAACCAAAACCAAACCCCCCAAAAAACCCCTCAGATGTTTTTTCTCGGCAACAGTAAGTAGATTATTTTAATCATCTCATATCCTGCCAGTAAAACAATGAGAAACCACCAAAACAACTGGAGTTCTCTGAAGTTATTTTGCAGTATTTTCATTAGCCTTTTTCCCAAGGATTTCTATAAATTAACTCTTGTTTATGTTCACTTTTCACATACGAGCTACAATCCTACTCCAGTTTAAAAATGTTTAAAATACACTTAGAGCTGTGTTAATGGGAGAGGAGAAAGTTGCTCCTCTGAGATACAGAAAGAGGCCACTTAGGTATCCACAGAGAGGGTAAGATGAGCCCAGCCAAATTACCTATGCTGACATCAGTCCTCAACTAACTTAATGCAAACAAAAACATTTCCTCCTTAAAGACCACAGATGTTCCACCAGTGGCACAAAAGACAATTTCTTCAGATTTTTAAAGAGCAGCAATGATGTCTTTGTTTGTTTTTAAAGCCAACTGATGGCTGAAATATTTTCCCAACAGGTTCAGATAAAAACCTGTAACCTTCAATAACACGATGCAGGGAAAAATGGTGCCTATCCAACTTCAGACTGCTTTCCTTTTTAAAACATACAAAAGATGTGCTTGTTGACAATATTTATTTCAAAACTTGTTTCAATTCATTAGCTACAGTACATACTTACTCCAGCTATTATTAGTACTACATACATGAATCTCAAAGAAATAAGGACCAAGTTAATACCACTCACAACAGCCTTGCAGTGCCCTGAAAACTATCCTTGTGGCATTCCTAAAATAACC
>JAOBAS010000040.1:19584933-19610186 GCA_025311575.1 Elanoides forficatus
TGGCATTCCTAAAATAACCCCAGGCTTACAAAAAAACCAAAAAACCAAAAAAACAAAAACAAAAACAAAACCCCAAAAGAACAACAAAAAAACCCTACAACAAAAAACCATCTAAAAATGAAAAATCCCTAGAGGCTCTTCTATGCCTCCAGCAGCCAAGAGCTTCTTGGTCTTCATGGCTCCTACAGTGCATAAGAAATAAAATCCTCTGAAGTATAACGTTTCCTTAGTTACAATAAGGTGACATGAGGACAGAATTTCAAACTAAATCCTGGTGTTGCCTTAAACCACACATGTAATGCAATTTTAATTTGGTTTTCATATGTCTAAATTATAGATTACTGGTATGCCTTAACGCATGATAATGCTAAGCATCTGACACGCAAATATCTCAGCTTTGGAAAAGTGGGGACTTCAGCTGTGAAAATTCACCTGTGAAAAAGTGTACCAGTATTGATGAGAGCTCCATAATACTGGGAATACCCATGTAAATATAAGTTGCATTTTTTACAACCATCAATTAATACAGATCAACTCTTCTCTGGTCTATTCACAGCGTAACATTTTTAAAATGTCAAGAATTGTGTTTTGCTATTATGAAAATGTAATAGGAATGTTCAAAAAGACTTACTTTCAGTGCCAAAGTTCAGATTTTACTGTTTGTTCTCGCCACTGAAAACTAACACATTACAGGACTAGAACAAGCCTTGTCTAAATAATTACAGTAGAAAACAAACTGTGACAGCAGCTAGTGATGCTATGAGTTCTGTAAGGAGCTGAAGTTTCACAAATCATTAAAACTCCAGCAGCCACACAGGCGACAGCAGCCCGACGTTTGGGGAGCTCTCATCCTGAGACAATACTGCAGGGCACATGAAATTCCAAATCTACATTGAGTCTCATCTCAGCTGAATAATTTATAAACTCTTATATACACCGATTGGTAAAATACAGCGGTGACGACGGTCCTTCTTCACACATCCTCAGGCTGCTACAGTCTCACTTCACCGTAATGACACGCAAGTGACAACCAGCTCCGGGGACTCACCTAGCAGGGCTACGAGGACGCGGAGCGCAAGGCGAGCATGCCGATGCTGCAAGCAACACTCGGCAGCATACCACCTTCCGGCGAAGGGCTGCGTAATGAGGCCCTCAGATCCTGTATATGCAAAAAAAACCAAAAGGAGCACCAATCTTTCATCTACATTTTTCTTTCTGTATTCATAAAGAAATGCATTCATGGAAGTGAGAGGAGCAAAACAGGGTGGTCCTGAACTAGGCGGTAGCTGTAAGCAGAATTGTAACAAAGCAGATTTAAAACAAACAAGGTCTAGGAGGAAATAAATGAACAGATAGGTGTTTATTTGCATATTAAGAGCCAATTTCCGATAAAAACAATACTTCAGGAAAAGACTTTCGCTGTTGAAAGAGTAGTACGATGTGTACTTGCATTTAACTTCAACATATTACATACTGGAGTATAAGAAAATCCAAGCTTCCTGGAGTAAATGGCCACACAGCTCATATTAAGCCATTTTTACCTTAATGAACTATCAAGCAAAAAGCGCGTTTAAGAAGTTTTACAGAAAGTACCCTGCAAGTTCTTACAGAAAACAGAGTTAGACTTTTAACTAAGTGTAAGGAAAACTGTCATTCGTCAGTCCAAGCACTCGCTCTCCAAGTGCTCAGGGATGAGAGTACCGCGTAACCAAGAGGCTGTGCTCCTACAGATGAATTAAGATGGAGAAACAAGGCAATCCTTCTGTGCAGGGGATGGAGGGGAAAAAGATCCAAAAATACAGAATAGGAGAGACCATAAATACTCCGAGGAGCCGGCTGAATCTCCAAAAACTCAAAAGAGGGCTAAACCATGCAAACCAAAGTTCGTAGGAGGGAAGAGAACCATCAGGGACCAGAAGAGAGGAGCTCGCAGGGCAGTCACCCGCTGCCTGTGCCTGCACACCACAACCCGCACGCTCGGGTGACGAGCGCCCGCAGGTCCCGCTCGGAGGGACAAGGGGGTGCTCCACACCACTGAGAGCTGGGCTGGAACCTACGGGCATGAACGGAGAAAGATTGGAGGGAGAGGCAAGGCCAAGAGGAAGAGAAAGAAAGATGATGTCAAAATTGACCGAAAAAAGAAAGCTAAGAATCAGTTGCTCTATTCGCACTGAAAACATTTTGAACTCATACTACCAGGGCTACTTTCCACGGAAGTGCATTAGCAAAGACAAGGATGACATCAAATCAAATCAAGGACACAATACCCAAGCTCTGCTTTTCTTCTGAGGAGCTGAAAATAATCTTCAATTGCATGAAGGTTTCAACTCAAGATCTGGGGAGATCAAATTGATGCCCTTTGGAATCAGAAGATGATGTTACACTGATTTTAGTTACGCGTAACTAGAACTTGCATCACGTCCCTGCGAGACAACAGCAGAAATAGGAATGGGACTGAAAAATGACTCCAAGTCTTCCGCTCTAACCCAAAGACAAACTTTGACAGAGCAAATGTATCTTGTTATTATGTTTTGCATTATTAGATTTTATCTAAACAGCAGAAAGAGAAGAACACAGAAGCCTAGAGAAAATAAATTACTGTCTACTGTTGTAAGACAAGTTGAACATGCACCTGGGATCTTGAATGAAACTGTTTTCCTCAGGAAAAAAACATTTTAGAAGCTTAGATGTTAATTCAAAAACCCTTATTTTCTATAAAAAGCACATTATCTCAAAAAGCATCCCTTTTTAAATATCCTCTACAGATACATTATCCAATCACTCTGTATTTTCCCCATCAGACCCTCCTGCTACACAAATAGGGTAACTGTGTATGCATTCTAGGCCTGGAAAATTGTTAGGATGTGCATAAAGTTTCTATTACAGGAGAACCATATACATCTAAATTGTTAAGTTTAGAGCTCTCTTTCATAGTGACTTCATAATGCATCTATGTTTAAGAGTCCAATACCACAAAGTGCATTCCCAACAATTTAACAGACACTGAGAAAGTTATGAACAGAATTACAAAGACAATCAGAATCTTGCTGACATACATTTGAATTATTTAATTTTTTTGCTTTAAAATATTGCATCGCTATCAGAGGAATTTATTTTAATACAAGTTGAATGCCTCTTGTCCTCGCAAATACAACCAGTCGGTAGAAGCAGATGTCCGCAAGACCAATGCAAAGTCCTTCATCTTCCTCCAGAGTCACAGTGGCTTGACAGCTGGGACTGCTTTGATCACTGTTCACCACACTCCTTGCTGCTTATCATATTCACCATGTTTGCTTAAGGATGCCTGCATCTATTTATCTCATCTTCTACAGTCTATCATTCCAGAACGCGCACGGTCCCCAGGGCAGAGCATTTCTTATGATGTGCTTCCGACATGGGATTCTGCCCCTGTACTGGTACCTCCAGACACAAGTGACAGAGGAACAACCATTATCTTCCTGCAAAGGAGATGGTGATCTCTCTTGGACACATTGCCAAGTATCAGAGTCTTGAGAAATACTGTTCACCTCTACAAGAGCCTGCATGGAAGGGTTGAAAAGCTCGTACAGCTCATCTTCAGGTACACTGCAGAAATTCATAACGCTTGGAGTTCTCTCTCTCTTTATCCTCCTTTAAGCAGCTCTTTATACAGGAAAATAGATTGCACTGATTACTTTACAGAAGTCTACTCCCTCCCTTTTACTTTCAGAAGCCAAAAGCAACAGCGTCTCTGGGAGATGAAGGGTTCGTGCAATGCAAACCAGTGCAGACACCCCTTACACTCAGAGTGTATCTTCCAGGAGGTGACGGAGCTCCTAAAGCTGGCTTCTCCTCTGGATCGCTCCAGAGCCACACAAATTAACTTCCTTAGGTTAAGGTTAACCTTCAGAGTGTTCTCCTTTGCATACCTTCACGAAAGCTTACCCTTCCGATTAGTCATAGAAAATATGACTTCATTTTTCTCTGATTAAATAGATGTATCATTACACTGTCATATTCATAACAGCTATAATTACAACTGAGTCAACAGCCCATTTTCAGACTATTGTCCTGTATCAGTTTAAAAGCAACTAATTAAAAAAAATTCTGGGACAGATATCTACATACATCTAAGATATTTTGAATTTAATCACTAAGAAAGCAAATGAAAAAACAGATGTTCACTGCTCTATGGCAAGAAGTGGTTCTAGTTTCAAAATAGTATCATAAAATACTTGACATTTTCAAGTTAAAAGTTATAAACTTGCATATTTGAAATTCTGACATCAGTTATTTTGCTATAATGTTATTATAAAACACCTGTCAAACAGATTTGTGGTACAAGGCTCAGATAAAAACAAAATGGAACAAACTCAGATATAATTCAGTTCATCAGTGTGGTTAGCCTATGCACATTTCTCTTCAGAGCTGCAGAACATCAGACAGATCAGTTTAAAAGTTTGTAGGGGTCTGCAGGAGTTTTGGGGGGGCTCTGCAGAAGGGGACTACAGGTGCTTTTTCTTTTGTAGTTTTAAAGATAAAGAACTTTTAGCTATGGATTGGAATGCAAAACCAGTTAATCAGTTTTCATCAGCCATTAAAAAAAAAAAAAAAAAAGGGCAAGAAAAAAGAAACCTCACCCTCCCCAACATTTTATACCACTTCATTTATGAATGGTAAATGAGCAAATAAATGGCTTGACTGGTATGGCAGCAATCCACTCAGTATCCTCCACAGAGCTGACACAGGGGGCCAAAAACCTCTACCGTTTTCTTATAATATTATTTTACCCCTGCCAAACCCTTATTTGAGGACAGGGTGTCTTTTTTGTGGTTTCTCACTTCGGCCCAAACTCTACAGAAAGAGCAACCTCAGCTGAAGTACCAACGTGACTAAGCATTCCCACTTTTTAAGCAACATTACACGTTCAGACCTCCTTAATAAGGGCGGTGCAGGTAAGCCGAGCTTAAGTAAATTCATCCTTTCATATTTAATGTCCACGGAGTAGGAAGGGAAGAAAGCGAAAGAGTCGACATGTATAGTCGAGACACAGACGACGATACAAACAGGCCAACATCTGCAAGCCTGAACTCTAAGGCGAGGAGCCGCGATTACCTGGTTGAGCACATGGAGCCCATCTGCCCTTCAAGGCAATGAGTACCTGCAGCTCCGCTTCACCTGATGACGGGGCGGACTCAGCACACGTGAAACAGCCAAAATTCAGCCACACATATGTCCATGTATTTACATGTTGATTTTGGCAACTGCATACAGAAACCCTGAAGCCCAGCACTTTTGCCCCCACACGCTGTGAGGTTCCATTGATGTCTTATGAGACTTCAAAACCAAACAGGGAAAACCACCCTGCACAGGGACTCTGCACACCCGGCTGTGTTTCTCCCCTGTGCCTCTCCACACCATCGTGTCACTTAGACTCTATAAACTTTTGGGGACTGAAGTCAAGAGCCAATTTCTGGCTCCAAAGTCAATGCCGTATCTCATGATGACAAGAGCACAAGGGTTTTGCCCACTGCCTTCAAACCCTGCTGGCTTTCCCATGCAAGAAAGTTGCACAATCTTTATTCTAGCCTGTATAAGCTGCAACAGAAATATAAAATTGTAATAAATAATAATGAATATATGCCTGGCCTCAGGTTTATAAGGCAATTCCCGTGTCTTCGGGACTACTTCTTGGCAGTAGCATTAATAAAATACCAGCAACTCAGCTAATTTTCTGACCAAGCATACCAAATGGTAAGAGTCTGACAAACAGTGTATTTTTAAATTTCTTTAAAGGCTTTTATCTCAATAGGTGGGTTTGCTCGAATGTTCTACATTTTGTTGCCTCCTTTAAAAGAAACACCCTTCCCTCCCCAGTTTCACAAAAATACTGCATCTTCAGACACACAAAATAACGTGTCCTTTAAAGCTAATTGTAATTACATAGTTCAGCTAAATAATTAACCAATTCCACAATGCTGCACAAAGGAAACAAGCGGTACAGCTTCATACAGCTTGAAAATTAGAACATCAGTGGGTTTGTATACCAGTGTTTTCAAGTTAGCAATATATGCAAGCAGTCATAAAAATGTTACACTTCGGTAACACTTGCTTCATATATTATTAGGCTAAAAAAGCAAGCTTTACATGTTTCGTAAGCAAATGGCTTTTTTTTTTTATATACTTCCTGTTAATTTATAAGCTGTCTGTATATAAAACAAATTCCAAGATTTCAAGGTCCCCCCTTCCCATTTAGCAATGATTCCGCAAGAACAGTCCATGCACAGCCAGGAGTCCAGCATCTCATCTGAGCAGCACTCAGGCTTTGAGAAGTGAACATTCAAATAGCACCACGGTTGTCAATACATGTCAGAGAAATGCAGCACAGACAAAATCTTACTTACTTTGGAGGCCCACGGTTGCAGGCAGTTGGCATAACATCGAACAAGAAAAGCCATTTCTTAGGCTGGGGAAAAAAGTTTCCTTTCTCAAACAAAAGCCACAGAAGAAAAATATGGAGTAAAACCCCTTCTGGATTCTCTTTAAAAATCATAAACCAAAGCAGCACATGTACATGTATGCAACTTCTCAGGCTTGAATTTCACACTGAATTCGATTACAGCTTCCACTATATCTGAGTAGTTTTCAGTACTGCAGTGAGTTAGCAGCAGCAATTCCTATAAAAATGTTCCAGTTTTAACAAGCACATAAATTCAAATCAAAATGTTTCCTAGCTTTTCAAATACAAATATCCATACGTTCCCCCAGGCAAGAAGCATGTACCCAAAGAGTGCTGCTAAAATTGAATTAATTCTGAAATGGATTAGAACTGCAGGTTAAAGCAACAATACATTAAAAGGCGAGATATGAATTCTTCAAATTCCTTTTTTTCCTCTTCACTAAAATGCATTTACGAGTGGCTTATCTTCGGGTCCACTTTTCAGAAACTTCACATTCGTATTGTAGATGAAATTTTGCAAAGGTTCTTCAGCATCTTAGGCGATTCAGGAATCCCACACCCTGGATATTAAAGTTTCTTCTTTATACTCTTGTCCATCATAACTGCAAACATTGAATTAGCGTCCAGATTGTAGCTCCAGGATATATGCTCTAACAGGTTTGCACTGTGGAATGTATTAAAAGCCTCTGCAATACAAACCCTTCTCTCTTTTGCCCCCCCTCCTTCTTTTTTTAATGCAGTTTACAACTCTGCAGTGTTGCTTAGTATTCTAATGCATCAGTCAGATACCACGGTTAATCCACGCCTAGCTTTTCCAATTAAAACATTTCTGTAATGCACAACAAAACAGTACGTCCATGGCTACAGCAAGACTGACTGCTGGAGTCCTAATTCCTACTATCTTTGCTTGCTTCTCAGCAGCTCCCTCAGGAGAAGCTCCCATCGATTGGATGCTCCGCAGCAAGATGAAATATCTAATAAGGAGGAAAGAGAGTGGGAGGGGAACCGAGCTAAAAGGATGACATCACCTGTATAGAAAGCCTTTAGAAACTGCATTAGATCAATTGGCTACTGTATCTGCAGATGCAGCCAACAGAGCATCTTTATTGACCTAATATAAACACACGTATCGGTACAACAACTGCTCAGCAAAACACCCCTGCTCCACATTATATTTTATATCATTTTATGATCTATTAATGCACGTACTGTAACTCTGAATATTTTACTTTTCTAAATCATTTTTAATGAGTCTCATGTATCTGTTAACACTTTCAACAGTATTTAAGTGAATTATTTCTCATCTTTGCATCTAAATTTAGAAATAAGTAAAATAAATATCTGCAGACATTCACATGCATGCACACAGAGATACACCCATAATCAGTTCACAATAAAATAATATCTGCTTTTATGTATGTATGTCACACAAGAGCCTCAACATTTTTATCTTATGCTATCCTAATTACGAGATTTGTGTCTAGAATAAGAAGTAAATTTCTTATTGAAAGGTGATGTTTGCAATTCTCATAACATGGTTTCAAACCCATTAACATTAAAAGTTTTGGTGGGTAGTTGGTTCCCCCCCCTCCTCAATCAAGACCAATTCTGTTCACAACCAAAATTGCCTTAATTCTGCAGTAGTCAATTTAGTTTTATCATTTCTTTTTGCAACTGAAAACTGAAATATTTGCAAGCAGCTTAGTACCTTGGATGGCAGCCCAGCCTGCTGGAGAGCTGCTGTGAGGAAGCACCTACGAGATCCCACACCTTTGAGCTGGGACTGCCACGATGCTTTCAATTCCTAGAAGGCAAATGACTTCTGCTACCGTGCAAGAAGGGAGGCAAGCACGGGAGAGAAAGAGAGAGGGACACAGGGTGCTGGCTCTGTTAAAGCCATTATTTAGTACTCTGGATTATTTACTTCATCGGTAAGAAGGGGCACTCACTGTTTCCGTTCTCCTCTCTTTGGAAAGAATTTTCATCGCCATGTACCTCATTATTCCCAGTTTGCATCAGACTCAAGGGTAACTCTCCAAAACAAAACCTGCCCTTGATAGCCATACTTCCCATACAGAAGAGGAGCTTCCAAGAGTGCCAGGTGGCAGCAAGGGCCAAAAATCCCTTCTGTTCGTTTGTTTGCTTATTCTTGACTACTGAATCAGGCAGTTTGAGGCAATCCACAGAAAACTCTTTTTCACCTACCGTGCTAAGGGGCACGTGGAAGAAGATTCTCACGTTTTGGAAGCCAAGTCATACCAACGGGACACCCCACCCCATCTCAAACCAACAGCTCCTTTCAGCAGTCATCCAGATGTTGAGTTCTTCCTGGCATATAAGCCAAGCCAGGTTATGGTTACCTCACCATATGGGAGGTGCACCTTAGCTAAGAAAAAAGCCTTCCTCTAGCACCTTCCAAAACTGTCCTAAAAGAAAAAAAAATTGGTATTCATGTCTGAATTTACTTAACCTCTATCAGACAACAAAAATAACAACAGATGCGACTAGGCTTCATAAATATTACTGGGTTTAATTTGTATTTAAACATAAAGGAAAATCTGAACTTCATTCCTGCACTCGCAAAATTTGCAAACACAATGTCTATTTGATTTTTAAAAGCTGAAAGAATTTTAGATAATTACTTTAGATTTCTAAAATGCCCCACATCAGCTATACAAATAGCTGTTTCTTTTACTGTTCCTTCAATACTGAACAATAGGCTAGATATGTCAGCTTCACCTTACATACAACTGTATTGTTGCATCTTTCCTAATAATTCACAAAATTGTATTCAGAAGCATCTTAAACATCAAACGTAAAGCCACACTGATAAATCTTCAGCAGCAACGAACATCAAAATACTTTTATGCACTGTTACCTGTATTATAGTTATCACCATCACAATATATCAAGGAGAAAAGAAAACCCACCCAGCTAAAGGAAACCTCTCCCTGCCTGCACGCACACCGATAGCGCACAAACTCCATCCCTCGGCTAACCGGGCAGATATTCATCTCCCGACCGCATTTTAAACCCGCTGCATTGTGCATGAAATCCAATCCACTAAAGATTTTGGCGCGGATGCCATATTTTACAACTACTGTAAACACAAGCTCAATAATGGGAACAAAATTCTATTTCCTTCTAGTTTTGCCTTTAAGTGAAGATGACATCATCCCTCTGCCCGTCCTGCCAATGAGCGCAGCGGCGGTGGTCCCGGGGGGCTGCAGCCGGTTCTGCGCAGCCCTGCCCGCCCGCGCAGCCCCGAGCGAGGGGAAAACCTGACCTAGTTCCACATCCCAGCTTTTGGGGCATCCCCCCACTCATTTCTCTTTGGTTTGGGTTTGGTTTGGGGGTTTTTTTGTTGTTTTTTTAACGCATGCATTTCTGCAGCCCCAGCTTCCTGCAGAGCAAGGCTGTAAGTTTTTATAAATCGTCTGTTTAATGACAAATCTCAAAACTAGAGCAACTCAGAGATTAAAAAAAAAAAAAAAAAATCCTATACAAAGGCTGCTCCACAGCGATCGCAATCAGAGCACTTGTGAAGAACTGCAGCATCGGGCAGAATCACAAACAGTAAATCGCCGGTCTCATTTTAAGCCAGATTCCAAGTTTTCAGAGAATCTTAAGGAAAAAAAAAAAAACAAAAAAACAAAAAAAAAAAACAAAAAAACAAACCCTTCGGTCTACAATCTCTGAATTAAAGGTGGTCTTTGTTTCTTAACACCGATTTCTTTCCATGCTTGAAATATCACTCCATACATTTCTATGCATCATCCTCTTTATCCTCCCATAACGCTATATGAATCCTCCTGACTGTTAAATAAATCTGCTGAAAAATGGGATGTTTTTAAAAGGATAGTAAGGCCTTTCATGATTTAAACGCACGTTTGGTTAAGCAGGATTAGAGTCTTCTCTTATTTAAGGACACCACAAATCGAAGTTCTGCAAAAGCAGAGAGCACTCGCAGCTGACAGCAGAAGGTACCCATCGAGCAGCACTACTTTTTCCTGATCAGTCGGGGAAAGAAAAGCCCATTGTGCAGCACCGGCGGGGAGGACGAGCTCTGGTCTCAAAGCCATCATGGCACTGGCTGAAAAGGCAGAAGCCGCTGGCGTGGCAGCGAGCCGAGGGGCCTGGGTCCAAGGGCTGGGCTTGTGGACTTCTGTCCTTTTGTCCTCAGAGCCGGGCGATGGCTGGCACGCTGTCCCCCGCAGCAGCGCTCAGCAATGAGCAGGTACCTTCATTCCTCCCCCCCCATTTTGAGTACAGCAACTAAGGTAGCATCCTGACTCCAAGCCCCCAGTGGGGGCTGGGGAAGGAGACCAGCTGCTTGGAAAGCAATCTGTCATTGCACACACTCGGACAAAGATGTTTCAGGCTAAAATAATTCATTTTAATACAGTTTTGCGAGTGGGAATTGCCAAACACAGCAGCATAATGCAGAAATAGAAATATTTTAACATTAAGGGCACCTGCGTCAAGAGGTTATTTCAATATATTTGAGTACTTTAAATTTTCTGGAAAGGCAGGCGATGTGAAGCGTGGGGTACAGTACGCAGAGCCAGCTGCAGCGCGAGCTGGATGCAGCCTCTGCTATGCTGGCACCGCTTGCTTGATTCAGTGTCACTGGCATGCTTCTCCGATTTCTCCCCGCCATTTAACTTAAGCATCATAAATAAATCATTGTACTTTTGTGGCAAGGTTAGCCCCTCATTAGGGCTTCTCAGGAATTCCTGTTTAAAGGAAAAAAGAAGGGGGGCGAGGGAAAAATACAACTCTCCACCGTGTTCCTGACCCTTTTAGAAAGTGGAGGCAGCGAAAGCAGCACCGCGAGCTCCCGTTCCCTTCAGGGTGACATTACAGGGTGCGATTGCATCCTTACGTGCATCGCTTTCTACAGTAGCACCTACTAACAGGCTGTAGAAAAATCCTACCAAAAGATCTGTAGGACTCATAAGTAGTATGAAAACACGATCCATCCTAAGGGAAGGAGTGAGGGAGAGCGGGAGGGAGCGGGAGAGGGAGGGCAGAGACTGTCATCATCCCTGAAGTGATGTAAGCTTCTAAATATAGCACCAGCAATACAGAAGGAACAATAAAAAGGCACCATGCATTCAATTTCTCCATCGCTTTTCGCACTACCCCAACCATCTTTTTTCAGCTGTTGTGTTAAGCACAGAAAGGTCATCTCCTATTTGCAGCAATTCAGATTTATACGGTTTATAATACTTTCTTAAATATGTTTATAAATTAGAGCTCTCTCCTGCAGATCTCTGTCTGCTGGTGCACATACTCTCTGCAGCGTCAGGCAGCAGCATGATCAGCATCGCAAACAGGGACAACGCCAGCACGGGGGGAAGGGGGAAGACCCCTCTGCTACGGACTCAAACAAAAAGTTCATTTCTACAGTTTGAACCGAGATGATTCACATCATGCTCCTCCCTTCCGTCCTGACATCTCATTTCAGCAAGGGGTGGGGAAGTTTGGGAAGGTATGCAACCCAAAAATCCCTGATGAGAAGGAGTGGATACCAACCCCAGAAGAGTCAGTTTGTGGGACTGAATCCACCCAGAGATACTGCAAGGACAAAATTTCCAATATTCCACAGCAAAATTTCCCAAACACATTTAGAAATCTGCTCACTAAAACATTACCTTGATCTAGTCTCAAAACTGAAATCAGAGCCCAAACTAACACGGACCTGGCCATAATTTCCTCAGCTGCTATCTACCCAGGAAGCCAGTCGGAGTTTCATGTTTGGAAATTGCAAAGCCCACCAACGTATATATTCATTTTCATCCTCAAAACGTTCATATGAAAGGCAACACGAAATACCACTTTTTCTTCCCCCATTTACAAAAACTGTATCTCAAGTCAAAACAAGCAGATTAAGACTATTAGAACATAGGGTACTAGCACACCTCTCAAGAAAAAAAGGCATCTGATTAAATGACCTTGAGAATAATACACTAACTCCACAGATGAGGTTAAAAAAATCATTAAAATGCTGCTTCCAATATTTCTTTCATCATTTTTCTGGAGGATTAACACCAAACTGGAAGCCTGAAAGCAGGAAACGGGGAGGGATCCGACTCCATCTACCAAATTTCAAAATTTCTCTCTAAGCAAGGGTGATTTTGAACAGTCAACTCTCATTTATTAGTGGTCAGGGCATCCAGCTTGAAGAGTATGTAAGACACAAGTATCATCTCAGGCATGACATCTCATGAACACTTTTTTTCCCCCGGAACAGACCTGTGACTGGAGGCACCACGACGCTGCTTTTCTAGGTGCAGAGTCTACACCGACAGACTGGTCTGGGCTCAGGCGTACCTCCACGCGCATCTCGGCTGTCCCTGCACCCAGGCTGGGACCAGCCAGGCGTAGCACAGCCTGAGCTCGGCAGCAGCATCAACAGGGGAGAATGGGGTGGGTGAGGCACTGGCAAAAGCGCTCCCAAGGGGCTGACTAGCAGGGTGACTACAGCACAACACACGGATCCCCAAATCTGCCGTGTTGGGGAAGCGCAGCGCGGACCCTAGAGCAGCTCTGCAGGGCTTCCTTCATCAGATGAAGCATCGCAGCGTAGTGATTTCCAAACTTTCCCATTTTCTGGTATGATCCAGCCCTCATTGCCTTTAAAAATGGAAAGCCAAATATGCTCTTGGAAATTTTTCCCCACCGTCATTTGGGGTCCCTCCCTCCACTGAGGGCAAAACAGCAGCAAAAGCCCAGTTTTTCTCACCCAACCTGAGAAACTGATCTTAACAGATAAAGCAATGGACAGGCCAGATGCCATAACTGCACTCCAAGTTTACAAACCACAACGGTTAACCAAACTTTAAAAGGAAACAGAATCAAAATCGTAAAGACAACACAAGCATGTAGTTTATTGTGGCTACACTACCTCAAACTAAAACTTAGTCATATCAGAACAAAAAATTTTAATACTCATCCATAGAAAGCAACTCTGACTTGCAAGAACAAAGTAAGTATCAAGAAGGAATTAAGCTACAATGACAGTCCCATTTAGCCAGAGACTTCATTTAATCAACTATTTCAAGTATTTCATCTGTCAAATATATCCCCATTAAGAAATTTTCCACATATCAAATATAAAATTACAACTGCTGTTAAATGTCATTAGATAGCAATCAGTTCTATGCCAAAACCAAAGATATTCTTCTAGCTATTCTCTTGTAGAGATAGTGGTTTTCATGCCAAGTTTTTCAAGGAAAACAGGGCATCCAAATGCTTGCATTAAGCACTGACATTTTCTGATGGTGATTTTAACTGAAAATTGCTAAGGATATTCTCAGTCCCTAGCTTGGTCCAGAAGGCTTCCGAAGAACATGACTGAGTTGAGTCGAATTTCCATATTCTAAATTAGAAAACCATTTTAACTTGAATACAAACTTGAAGACAACACCATCACAATCCGTTAAAGAAGTCCTTCAGTGTTACATGACATTCAACCCAACGACTCAAACTTACAACTCTTCAGGCTGAAATACAAAATGACCCTTCAAACAACTCCTTCTCTCTAAGGCATGATAAACCCAAGCCTAAGTGAAAGGTTGAGCTGGCTACAAATGCAAATACAACCAGGCTGCTACACTTCAGTACAGCATATTGAACAGAAACAGCCCAGATGGAAGACAGGAAATAAAAAACAGATCCACGCACGCTACCATCTCCCTGCATGCAGGCGACCAGCTTGCTGGCTACTACCCTGTCGGTTTTCTACAAGAAGCCACTCAATATGTCATTTCAAAAGACTGAAACAATAATGTTAAAAAGAAGGATCTGACAAGGAACTGCAACTCATACACAAAAGGTTTTTAAGTCTCCCAAAACACTGAAATGCCTCTCTCAGGTGCAGAGCACTGCTTTTTGCCATTAACCATCTGAGTGACACAATACAATTACGAGCAGTGGGCACAACCTTTACACATCATCCTCTATCTAGTTTGTATAAGAGGATGCTTATAACGAATTAATGACTTTGCAACTGCCATCCAACCCCTCAGGGTCCATCAAAACAGAGATTAACTCTCTGAACATGCTACATAAAATATTTTCTCAGGCATTTTCCAAGGAACTGAGTTAATTTCTACCGTGGTTTAAATTTGTCTACGTGGCGAAAGGAGAAGGAAGAAACAGATAACTGATTATTGCACGGTAAGCACATTAATCATGACCCAATTTTTTTTACTTCTTGTGCATGTTAATTTGCAAAATATCTAGAATTTTTGAAAGGTTCCTCTGCCACAAGCTGCCATGGAGCGGCAACAGACATAACAGTACGTCGCTCCCACAGCACTGCCAGCACCAGCTTAGGTCAAGGTCTGAGCAACTCTCGGTTCAATCCCAGTTAACGGAGCAGGGAGGTTTCCCTGCAAAGGACAGACTGTGCTCAGGATCCGCTTCCAAAAGGTTCCAGGCTTCCTGGTGAAAGTGCTCGGTTGTAAAAACACTGATGTGTTTGGATTGCAAGTAGGAACTAAGTGTAAGAATATCCACAAGTTTTTCTTGAATTATGACATAGACAAGTGCAGTTCTGCTGTCTGCTGAGCAAGGAGAGGGTAACACACAAACCTGCTACAGGGATGATACTGGGGTCATGGGGCTGATCATCACCCCAGCTTTCACCAACACCTGGGGGGAAGCAGCTGTACAACTGAGTGCTCATCTTATTTGAGACAGAGAAAGGTTTAAAAAAAAAAAAAAAAGCCTTTGAGGCAAGAGAAGAATAGAAGAGTAGAAAATTATGGTGTAAGCACTGATAGGGGGAAAAAAAAAAAAAACAAAACAAAAAAAGAGAGAGAAAGTTTCTTTAAAGCTGTTGGCAAAACACATATGTGTATGTGTGGCAAAAATTAGCTGCTTCTTCAGCCATATAAAAGGTGAAAGATGAATAAGTCAGACCTATTAGCAACCTCACAGTGTAGCTCTCCCTAACAGCAACTCAGCATCTTGATCCAGGACTGAAGCCGGCAGCCTGGCAGAGCACGACGACATCAATTGGTCCTGTAGGAAAATGATGCCCCAACATGGTGCCATCGTCCAGTGCCACAGGCTCTCCCATGGGCAACGAGAAGGGCTGTATGCTTCTGCCAGCAGCCAGATTTGAGTAAATACAGGTGCTCACTTAAAATAAATCCTCCCTAGTGTCAGTTTGATGTAGTTTCATTTGCACATCATTCTTAAATGCTGTTAAACAGCTGCACATGTCACCTCTGAATTGAGATGATTTCTGTAATTCACAGTTTACCGAAAATCTGCTTGTCAAGTCCGTAAAATCTTCAGGGAAACTCCTGAATATAAGTTTTGAGTAACTACAACCACTTTCATTATGGATAAATTGGGGTTTACATGTTGCACGTGTTATTACTTTAAAAATAAAATTTTAAACTGAAAAACATAGATTTTAACCAAAGGGCAGTATTTTCAGTAAGTATTTTCTTACTTTGTGCACAGCCTATCCAAGTCACTACTCTTTGGAAACTGCAGACGCTCATTAATTGGTCTGGGAAGCACCAGTGGTCTATGGAAATTCCTAGGAAGATTTTTAATGCACAGCACACCGAGGATTGATGTTTTGGTCATGACCATCATAACCAGCGACAGACTTTCAAGGAGTCCTTGACAGTAACACTGCTGACAAAAAGAGCAGACAAAATCAATACTTAAAATAAAGTACAAGCGAACGTGCATTTGGCAATCTTCCCCTGGCTTACGGAAGCGAAGGGAAGTGCCCGAGGGCCGCCGTCTCGGCAGACCAGGGCGAGCTGGAGATGCCGAGCACGGGTTCCCACGCCGGACACCAGCGAGACCCTGCCGAAGGTTGTCCCCAGCTCCACCGGTGAAGCAGCATTTCGCCAGGGAAGCAGAAACCTCTGACATCATTCGTTCGCAGAGCTGCTTAACCGCTACATCGTTCACAGCCTCTTCCCCTACCCCCAAAGACCACTCTGGCAGTTTGACAGTAATTTTCATTTCCAGAAAGCCGGGGGCTCCATCCCCCTCTCCCCTCCACCGCAGCCAGCTCCCTTGAGGCGCGGGCCACAGCAAACCTGAAGACATCTGCTCAGGAAGTGAACACGTTGCAGATGCAGCTCCTTTTTGATCACAGAAGCAACAAAAACACTTAAAATGGCAGGAGCTCAACAGAGCTGCAAACAAGTGACTGCGCACATGGGCTTTCACGGAGGTCCTGTCCTGTCCTGCCCAGGCCGCCTGGCTAACGGAGGCGTCCGCACACCCTGCTGCTCTTCAACATACGCGACCTGCGAGGCGGGATCCGAGCTGCGCCACGCAAAATTTACGACAGAGATTAGAACAGAGAAAATCCTCATGTTGTAAAAGCAGTGTCGGGAAGAAGGAACTTGCATTATCACTTTGCATCGCACGACACTTCCAGAAAGCTATCGACGACGTTAATTTCTGTACCCACTGAGTACCCAGCAGGGCTCATGGATTTCAGCAAGACCCAAATTTTCTTCTGATTCATTAGTTAATAAAGCTAAAATTCTGTCAAGCATTTTTTAAAAGTGTCAAAAAGAGGAAGCATGGACATAAAAACACATTAAAAAGCAATGAGCTGTGAAGAGCATCATCCTCCAGTGATTTTAGCCACTCACAGATCAGCCACAGCCTCATTAAAATTAACCAATATTCCAAACAAACCGATGCCAGCCGATGCTGTGTCCAAGTTTAACAAAAGGCAGCTGGAGGCATGCTGTAAGTGGGTCTTCGTTGTTTTAGATCAATAAAAGGTACCATTTCAGCAAATTTACCTGGTAGTTAAAAATAGATTATAAAAGACCCGCAGTGTTTTATAGCATTTAAAAGGGAAAGGTTTAGTGATGGGTTTGATCCAGTGTATTGAAATGTGACTTAACTTCCTAAATTGTGAGATACCCTACGCTAACTCCAGCCTCTGACAGGATTACATTAAGTAATGATCAAAGAACAAGAAACTTGCCACTCAAGCAGTCTTCAGTGACAGACTTCTCTGAAGATAAGTGCTTCTACAAGGCTCCAGGAAAATTTTTACATGATGCAAGTATTAAGATACTGTCCATAAAACTTAATATTATAATAAATCTTTTAATCCTCATCATCCTCTTACAAGAGGTTTTAAAAAAAAAAAAAAAAGTAAATCTGCATCTCTGAGAAAGGAGATTACTACTAAAAGTTTGGTACCAATTTCTTTATTCTGTTCTACAATGAATAACAACTGAAAAATTTCAAAATGTTGTCACAACTCCACGGAAATATGCATCACATCATGCATGCACTACTTTCAGAAATACAAATATTCTTCATTTCAAAAAAATCAGAGAGAAGAGAACTGTCAAAAATGCACGCAGGTAATAAATTAGTCAAAAGTCTTATTCAAATGAAAAAAAGATTTGAGCTTACAGGTTTGAGGGTCATGTAGAAATTTGAATCAAATTGTTAAACCCCATTTGGTTTTGATTACTGCAAGAAATGTAAGTGCAACACTTACTATCTCAGGTTTTATTTTTTAATTGTGAAGATAAATACTTGAACCATTTACTTTCCAATTACTTGATCTGAGATCAAAACAGCAATTTAACTTTTATAAAGCACCAGAACTATGATTAAACTTTTTTTCCTAGAAGTGTTAACATAGAGAAGTCATCTGTTGTTAGTCTGGCTGTAGTTTTGTGAGCACCTGCTGTATGGTCACAAAAGTTTGGGACATAGTTGAACAAAGACAATCACAATTACTTTTTTCTTTTGCAGTTAAGAAATACAGTTGCATTACTTATTGGGTTGAGAACTAGACTAAGAACTGGAAATTACTAAGTATTTATCTCAGTTATGATAACGCCCTGCCGCACAACCCTGGTTCCTGTCTGGATTCTTACCTACATTACAGACAGTAGTAATATGCGCAGAGTGCAAATCTCCGAACAGATATGCAGTCATACTAACAAATAAGATCTGAAGCAAGAGCAGGCATAATTAATACCAATGGCACATTTCTTTCTAACCCATGAAGTTTGAGCAAGAGCTTTCTCCAAATGACTCCAGCCTCACTTTCCCCCTCCCCAGTCGAGACATCACCGCGGGGGTGACATGCAAGACACAGAGAGTTATTAACCGACAAAAATGAAAAAGGCAACAGAGGCCAGAAATGCCCAGGGAAAAAGAGATCCCACGTAATCATGGGGATGCTCAGACCTGCCCCAGGTAGAGAGCCAGCCCTACGCACTCAGGCTGCCACCACGGCCTTCGCCTTGCACGTCACCCACCACCACAGAGCCACCTCCTCCGCCACCTCATGCGCAGCAACGCTATTTCGCATCCTCAAAAAAAAAAAAAAAAACCCACACCATGAGAAGTGTCTCGCCAAATACACATTTATCCTCAGGATCGTGCCGGCTAGAAGGGAAAAACCCAGTGCCGACAGGACCTTGACATGGCTACTGCACAGCCCTGCAAGCGGGAGCCAGCCCTCAGCCTGTTCACCCACCTAACAAGAGCAAGTCTAACATACTTCCTTGCATATGTATTGCGAGAACAAATTCACATCACTGCGCGCTTTGATGGTATAGACAGAAATATAAACCTATTCAGTTTGAATGAGAAGAAAGAACACTGGCAGCATATGTTCACTGTATTTTACTGCAAGGAAAAAAAAAAAAAAAAAAAAATAAAAAACCCCACCACACCCAACTTTAAGTACTTATTCTGCAGACCAGTGCTCTTGCGAAACAACATTGATCTATGAACCACAAACACGTAGTAAAGGAGTCTAAATGGTAACTCCTTCATCAAAGAAACCAACCAGATGATCCATTTTTAAGATTAGTTCATTCAAGGGGAAGGGAGAAAAAAAAAATTAAGATACCCACCCACAATAACTTGAATGTCAACTATCCTGAAGATATACGGTTAAACTAAAGTTCTAGGGCTCTTTTACTTAAGTAAGAGGCATATGAGAAAGGAAGAGTTTGAAAAGACAGTAACAATCATTTAAAATATTACTTAAAGTATCTGCATATGAATCTTTATTTCATGGCCAATCACAGGGATTTCTACAGAATGAGTTCCAGCAATAACAAGCAGGGAGCTCCATGTGAGAAGTAGATGCAAGCTGATGTCACAACCTAATAGGTAATGTTTTATAAAAACAAAGATTAACCTTAATCATAAATACTAATCATAGTATATTTAATGCACAGACATTTACATTTTAAGGAGTTAACGGAGATTGCATAGGTAATTCCCCTTAAAAGCAAACACAAGAAATGTATTTAATCATGAAAGGAAAAAATTCTGAGCTGGGATAAAGCAACACCAAATTTCAATACCTATAGGATCTAAGTTTTCTTTAGAAAGCAGAAAACTACCTGTGCCTGAGAGATTAGGCTTTTAAAAACTTAAACAGTGTCACGCTGAGTACTCTAACATCATACCACTGGAGCCTGACTGAAGTCCTTGCAGACCAGCTGGAAAGCTCCGAGCCCTCCCTGAGCAAGCAGGGCTCACAAAAGGTCCATCAGGCTACATTCAGCATCTGTCAAAGAGCATTCAGCAACAGGCTGGAGAGTGAAATACAACACTGCCTTTATTCACTAGCATTATGCCAGAGAGGAAATCTGCTGGTGAGTTTGTAAACAGTTTTCCCACTTTGGCAGAAACGTTATTGCAAGTTCCTGTCAAATGAAAGTTTCATTCAAAAACCCTCCTCCTCATCCTGCCCATTCTCACATGGGCTGACATAAAGGGTTACACTGTAAAGCCTGTTTTTCAAGACCGTTGGGAACCAATGGCCACGTATGAGCAGACTCATATAGGTTAAGAGTTAAGCCTGTGCACAGAACAAATCATGCCTCAGAAAAACTCATTATTTTACCAGATTATAATGTAATATGGAATAATGTAGGCACCCAATTTTTATTTACTTGTCAAACAGGCTGCTGGTTATCATGTTTTGATTTCTTAGTCATCTGTTGAGTTACAAATTACTTTTTGCTACAAGTACTGTGAGTATGACACTTTCCAATTAGGAGCTTCTAGTCTACAAAGCAAGGATTGGTATTTCAATTCAGACAGCTGAAAACCCAACAGCTTGCAGATTTTCTATCGGAGAGGTGGTTGTTTAATCCTTGCCACTTAGCACTCACTCATCCAGAAGAACACCTAGCAGTGTTAACAGGACTCTTTTTATATATTCCTAATTAACTGACATTAAAGCAGATTTAGGAATGTGCTGTTGATTTACGAAGTTTATACCATTTCCCATCAAATGGTGATCAATATACATATATACATATTCATACATCTGAGGAAGCCACTAGGTTTGCAACAAGAAACTATACGTGCAAAGACACACATGCACTCCGTTGCCATCGGTAAGAAAGAAATAAATCAACATGAAGAAAAATCCTAATGAGGACATGATTTGTTGACTAACCACAATCCTGTGAGAGCACCATACTGACTCCTTGCATCAATAACTGACAACCTCTGAAATCATTCAAGAAGCCGTGTAACCTGGTCTTTCTTAGACCACAGATGCCAAGTCCCTTCTCACGTGCCCCTCCGGGCAAGCTGCACAGGTAGCATCAGCATCAGCTGTTCCTGGGATTCTCTCCCACTTAGCCTGAAAATTATTTTCCTGTGTGCTTATTCACTGTCACAAACACCAAAGAGAAAGAGACAGATTTTGTCATACACAGATTGGAATTTAATTCCTAATAAAGCCTTATGCACGACTGCCCAGAGTATGAGGATCCAACATCTCATTTCATCAATAACTAATTCAATGACTTACTCATGATAAAATCCAACACGTGACAGTTCTTGAAATGAGATGGTAGCGGATGTTAAACTTCAAGCAGCATATTCTCTTCCTGTCACAGCAGCTAGAGCTCTGCTGCTTACAAGACAAATGCCAAAGTAACCTCTACTCACAGACATGCTAATGCTGTGGATAGTCTAAAATCACCACCTGTGATCCAACAGCTACCAACATGCAGAAAAAAACAGCAGTTTATTCTGAAACAGAGAAAATATTTTAAGTTTAGATATCTAACTGCACACATCAGATATTTTGAATTGTATCAACGAAGAGAGGCTTTGTACCTTCTGGGGAGATGAAAAGGAAGATGGGAAAAAAAGGGGAGAAATTGAATTTGGGGTTTTTTTTTTTTCTTTTCTGTGCATGAAGACTACTCAAGGTTTGTGTACTTCCATGTTACTGCTGTTTTTTAACCTTTGATTTTTCAAAGCAAATCAAAGTATCCACAACAATTATTTTGAATGAAATAATTTGTCTAGATCACACGTATATCCTGCTACCAAGCAGGAAGTTTGTACATGAAAAATTATGGCAAAGAGAAACCTTCATAAAAGCATTGTGACCACAACTGTACGTGCCTTCACGGAGCACAAATTATGTAGTCTGTGATGTTATTTAAGACTAGCAAATGAGTTGCCGTTACTCTTTTTGATGCTTGAATTATCACTATACTATTTTTAAGCAAGTAAACATGACCAAGTACAATAGTGTTAATAGTGCATTGAACTGCATTCGTGATTGACTCAATTCCAAACCATAGTTCAAATTTATTAAGGAAAAAATGAAAATCATCACTTCCTACATCTTACCAAAACAACTCCAGGTAAAACCAACATAAAACAAGAATGACTATTTCTCTGTCCAGCCAACATGTTAAGATCTATTTATAGTGCTCATCTGAAAACCTCTAAACCAAAAAACCTTTTTTCTAACTAGTGCCTGAATCTTCGCTTCCACCCATGATGTTCGAATCCAAAGCACTCTACTGCTCCCCAACAAGAAAAAAGCTCTCAGAAATGACAAAGATGGACTATTATTTCTCAATAAAACAAAATGCCAGCCAGTCGCGCAGACAGCACGATGCCAAGGAGCTCGGCCAAAGGAGAGCAGACTCACCGACATGTAACTGCTGGAATCCACATTGTCAGTGATGGTCTGACGCTCGCCCCTCTGGTTGATCTTCCTAAACCTCCGACGGGACTGCCTGAGCGGGACTTCTCTTTGCAAGATGTTTTCCTCATTGTCTTTGGAGTTCTCCACCTGAAACACATGTTCAGGCTCCTGGTTAAACATCCAGTTCTTCCATATCACTGAAAGCCGATGGAGCCGTATGAAGCTCATGAGGAAGGAAAAAACATAAGTTCAGAGCAGTTAAACTCTTCTCGAGAAAACAACTGCGGATGTTTCAGAGAACCGCTGCTGCATGTCTCAGAACTATGTTATTACAATGAGCCAGAGGCCACAGTTTCCTTCCAGGAAACAGTTTTTTTTTAAAAAAAGTTTAAAAGGCACACGTATCCTCTAAACAATGTCACTCACCAGCAGAAACCCTTTTGCAGCCACACGTATCATACAACGCAAGCTACAGACACTGCTCGTTTCAAGTGTACCTTCGACACAGAAGTTACCGTTTCTTCGGGTATTTACAATGTGGTAAAGGCATTGAATTATATCCTACTTTTAGTGGTGTAATTTTTAAAAGTGTAACTTATTTCTAGTATCAGTCACAACTAAACTTGAAATATTCCACCTTTTTATAAATAGCTACTTCACCTATGTCATACTGACTTCTAATCACTTCCAGCAGATTACGAAGAAATAACTGGAACTTAATATTTAACATCAAGATATGAATCATTTGTGACTAAACACTAAAAATTAGGTAAATTCACCTTGTTAGTAAAAGCAAACATGAAAGCTTTTTATCTCACTAGTTACAATTCCTTTTTTCTATAAAAAGCAATCTCATCCTTTCCCATTTCCTTCTGATGTTTTGGAAAAACCTCTCTTAGCAGGAAGCAGAACAGACATGCATACAAATAGGCTGCAGCCAGGCAAGAAGCTCCTCTGTGATACACTTGCTGTACAGGAGTTTATACTGTCCTCAATGATTTTGTAAATTTATTTTTTTCCCCAAGTTTTCATTTGAAAAACCTAAACATAAGACTTTAGTACTGGAACAGGAGAAGAACCTCTATGTGGTCTTAATGCAGCCCTCACTTCAAATACTTGGGTAAATTATGTCAAAATTAAAATTCAAAAGTTATAAAGGAATGAAAACCAGAAAGACTTAACAGACAGGAACAAGAAAGTAACCAAAATATCTAAACCATCACAGAAGCAAGATCACATCTACTTTCCACATCGCTTTTTCCAAACAGCAAAGTCTGTCTGAGGTCAGAAGAAGGTACAAGCAGCTGGGCCTGCCTTGTGGGTTATTTTTAATTCCCTAGAGAAAAATATACATTGACAAAATATGTTAAAGATACAATAGTTAAGAAGAGTGAACCTCACACCACAATTTTGTCAAAAAAGAAAGCAGAAAAGCAGAGTTCCCCTAGCAAGGGACAACCACACTTTTCACCAGAATTTTACTACCTGTTTGCAAATGCACAGGACAATGAGCAAAGATCCCTTGTAGCAGAACTGCTGTAAGCACAATGGTGTAAGGATGTAAAAAACAAACAAACCAACCCCCCAAAAAACACCAATGTATGCAGGCAGACAAGAAATAGAACAAAAAACCCCAACAACCAAACAAAAAACAAAAAACACAACCACACCAACCCAAACACACACACGCACACCACTACGATGCTAAATGGCCTGTTTAAAAACACACAAACAAACAAAAAAAGTAGTAGGACATTGGATATAGATGCCCTTCACCTAGCATAAAATATGGATTTCTCGTTAGGAATAACGTTGCTCCTAAATTATACAGAAGGCTTCCAGAAGTAAGAAAGTTTGGTTTTGTACAGTTATTCTATTAAATAACCACAACTGTGTGGATTTCATTCTTCATTTTTGTACGTGTGCTACTGTACATGAGCTCCTTCAGTAAATTTCCTTTTTTCCTTTTCGCATTATTTCCTTTTTTCTCTGCGTTCAATCTTACAGGATCATAGAAATTAAAACAAGTGCTGAGCTTCTCCAATATAACAGACTAACCTGGACACCGAGGGCCCACTGAAGTGGCTGGACAACGACTCGTCCAATACTGAGGACCCTCATTATTAAGAAGTCCCAAAATTAATCAGTATTTTTAAGACTAAAGTAAAAAAACCACTCAGTGAAAGATGTTTCTTCCACATTTCTAACTGAAAACTAAGAAGTGAGCATAAATGTTATTATTTGTTACCACAAAAGCAAAACAACCAACTGCTGGTGGAAACTCAGAAACTGAGACCACCTGCTTCCTTCGGTTAATGCCATGGCTGCTGACAAAAACAAAACAAAAATCAGAAAGCAAGGAAAGACCTCCACACCACATAGCTTCCAGTTCAGTACTACCAGCACCATCAGTATTTTGAGTCCAGCTGACCATCAGATTGTTTATGCTTATGATTTACAATAACATATACAAATGGGCTTTGATATGTTCCACAGTAGCGGGACAGGGCTCCCTCGCGCTGCTGATCGCTCGGCCGTGCTTTCACCTGGTTAAAACTAAAAATTTCTGCTTGGCAGAGAGCATATTCAACCTCCTCACCCCACCCTCCCGAGCAGGAGGAACGCTCCGACGGAGGAATCCGGCACCTCTGCGGCCGCGGCAAGCCGGGCCCCGGGGTGGGAGCTGCGCCGTGGCGGCCGCGGGGAGCACCGGGCTGATCAACGCGCCACCGGGCTGCCGGGTCAGACGCAGACTGCTGCCCCATAGGCTTCTTCGTATTATTTCGTTTTCAATATGTAACAACAAGTCCGGAATAGCGTATTAACCGGCTAGTTTCTAATCAGGGGTGTTGTTAA
>JAOBAS010000040.1:19610442-19656327 GCA_025311575.1 Elanoides forficatus
ACAGAAAGGAGAAAGTTCCTGGGGGCAGCTCAGAGCAGTCAATAACAGAGCTCAGCCTGGGTGCTCTTATCCATGCTCCATTCACACACTATCTGTTATCCTCATTAACTTAAGTTGACCACATTTTATGGCCTTTAAAATAGGTCAGTTCCCAGAGGATTCCTGCTACAAAACTGATTTACATTCTAAAAAGAAAGGAGAGGAGGGAAAAAAAAAAAAAAATTTTAAAAAAAAAAAATCAGCAGCAGAGAATGATGGTGTTCTTTAACTACACTAAAGTAGCCAATTCTTTTGCTTGAAGATAAATATTCATTATGTATTAAACCTCATTAGTATGTTGCAAATTAAAAAAAAAGAGAGAGAAAATAAAAGAATTAAGATAAATTAATAAGAATTAATCAGGGAAATGAAGCTCAAGAAGATCATTAGCAAGGTGCGTGCCACCACACTGATGCTTTTTTCTCACCCCATTTGAAGTCCTACCCAGAAAACAGTTCATAGTACCTTTTGCTACCTTTAATGAAGAAACAACTTGGCACTTTTAATTCTCTGATTTTCCTACAGAAAAATATACTGAAGTTCCAGAAAAGGATTTAAGGTACTTTCAAGTGTCTCTCATTGGCATTTAACTACAATTACAGAAAATTCAAGAGGTTTACAATACAGAGGACAGTCGTCCAGGCTATGCATTTGTTTCTAGGAACACCCAGCAGCGTTTGACACTGCTGACACGGCCAACGCTGGCTTCTCCAAAGACTGTGACAGTGTGTTCCTCTGAAAAAATTCATCACAGTTGTAGCTACTCAAATTACACAAACACACAAAATGCTCTAGTTTCTTCATAAAATATTTTAATAAGGTCAGTTTCTCTCTGGTAGCACACCACACAGAAGCTCCTCTTTTATTTGCATCCTCTTAGAATTTTTTTTTTTTAGAACAATAGTGGTAAGACCAAAGAAGGATGTAGGTATTTCCTAAAAATTTTATATTATCACGTATTTTGGCCATGGAATCTATTTCATGTAAACTTGCAAAGGCACTTGCAGCGAGTCACCAGCCAGCCCTGCAAGGCAAGTCACACGTTTCCCATGCGCGCTTCGGGCTGCTCCCACTGCCAACAGCAGCTGCATCTCCGGGTATTGGGGTTTTGTAGGAAGCAGCACACCAGGTCTAGTAACGTCTGCAGCACCAGTTACAGAACCTAAGAGTTGTGTAACTGGTTGGTTAGCGATATTGGTCCGAACAGAGCAAATTCTTCTGTTACATCCACTTGAAGGATTACAGAGATTCAAAACGTCTGTATACGATGGGATAGGTGAGTATTTGTCATTCGGTGCTACAAGGTGCTAGGAGCGTTGAGGTGCAAGCCTCAGCTCACCCCAGGCAGTGGACATAGGCATACTCAGCACACCAATTTCTTGGCAGCAGCAGCTAACGGGCAAAAATGTGAAGCAGTCTTGGCAAAACAGAGTGCTGGGGGCATTCACGTGATACGGTTGCACGTATCGTCACCCAAACAGTCCTATGGCATCCCTCAAGGCATATATCTCCCACCCAAAACTGCAGCTTTGAGAAGAAGCTGGATAATTGGGAATACACAAATGAACTATTTCACTCTAGAGACTGAGATAGGCTTCTTGCACTCTTACCTGCACTTACTTCATGACATGGCAGACTGTAGCTTAAAACATCTGCTGCAGCAAAGAGCATATTACTGATGCTACCAAAGCCCACGAGCAGAATCAGACTGACGCTGCACAGAAAGAATGGCACCAAGGATCGCAAGCGTACTCAGTACAGGCCATCCACAGATGTTAGTGTACCGTGAGAAACAAACTTCTGATAGAAGCTGAATATTCACATACTCAATGAGAAAGAGACATCATCAAATATTAGTTTTAATGTAAATGTATCTAGATATAAGGAAGCTAAATCAAGAGCGGTTTGGAGATCTAAGCCTGCTTAACAGACACGTGGCTTCTCAGAACAAAAACATTTTTGTTCCAGTTCCATTAGCAACTTCTCATGAGATTGAAGTTGAAAGAGATCTTCCTGTGTCCCCAGCCACACTATTAGGGTACAACGTTGGTCTACACTACGAAAGCAATCCTAATATTCCAGCTGCTGACAGCATGTGTACATCCACCTGGGAAGGACTGAGCTGCCATCTATAAGCACATCTACAAACTTGGTAGTATTAGTAAGTGCTCTGAAGAAGCAGAAGGAAACCTGGACGTGGAAAAGGTCGATGACAACTAAGCTGAAAACCTTATCCTTCCAGCGTGGCTAAGCACTCTTACGTTCCTTCTCCTCTTACCTAAAAGCCTTCACGCTAAGTGGAACTGCAAAGGCTAAGAGTAAGAGGGCCTTTCCTACCAGACCCAGCACAGCTGGCATGGCCAGTAAAAAGCAATGAGATGGGGGATGATACGTAACTAAAATATTCAAGATAGCAGTCTATCGTTGCCTGACTCAGGAATGCTCAACTCAGTCGTAACTGGTAGGCTTTTGAAACTCAAGTAAGCATAATTTTAGAAAGAATGACCTAATCATCATTACCATTTACCCATCTAGATAAAATTTACATAGCTATTGCTGTTACGATAGCAGCCATAGGTATAATTGAAATCAAGGCAATTTTGCTGCAATTTTATAGAATACTTTACAATAAGCTTTCTGCTATAAAACAGAAAGAATTTGCTGAAGCCAGCAATAGATTTAAATACATTTGAAAAAAAAGTCTTACCACAATCATTTCTGAAGGCTCCAATATGATACATTCGCATCCTCGCTTTCCTCCAGACTGCTTGCCAAAACTAGAGTGGGATGGAAAAGAAGCAAACGAAAAAGAATGAGACGAACAGCCTATTTTACCTTTTCAGTAATAAAAATAGTTGGCAATGGTGCATGTTACAATATCCTTAAAAACAAAAAAAGACAAAGAAAAATTGATGAAAACTATTGCGTGAAGAATTCTAACCAGGTAGTACCATTATCGTATTTTTTCTAATTTACTCAGCACCTCTTATTATAGCCTGCTATGTAAAGCCTAAATACAAAGAATGTTCTGTTGTAAAACCATTATTACTTGCAGATACTCAAAACCTCCCGCAATGCATTTCAGTGTTGACAAGAAAACATTAGTAAATTTTAATTAAGCATTAAACAGGCTTTGTAAAAACAAATATACATAAATTCCACGAACTCCGAAGTACTTCTTTGCGCACAGCACTTTTAATGAGAGTTCCCTCAATTCCACGACGCCCCTCCATCTTCCCAGCAAACGGGAGGACCGAGAACCTCTTCTCCAAACCGGAGCCTTAACTTGTGACCTCTGTCTTTATGTTGCTTCTTGTACCATCACAAGGAGCATATTGTCGTGACAGGTTCTATTTAAGAAATATGAAAACACACAAATGCAACAAAATGTGATGGGCAGTGTAATACAGCAACTAAGGAGACAGGCTAAAAGCAATCTGATGTGCTTCAGCTGATTGACTCTAAAAGGAGACTACCTTCAGGACACCCAAGAGCAGAGGTGACTTTAGGGGAATCAACTCTGGAGAAGGTACCATGCAAGCAGATCTCAGGGTGCTGGAACTATCAGCAAAAAAGAGCCGAGCTAGATACTGCGGGGTGGGTATGGGGTGTGTTACAGACCAATAACCTCTTAAATCACTTCATTTGTGACTGTAGTAACACCTGGAATTGAATATATCTGGCTTCACATATTAAGGAATTTTATCTTCATCACAGACCTGCTAGCTTGAGTTAGGTATGCTCGACCTACCCCACTCAGCTGAGCTCAAGTGAAAGCGATCCCATACAGACATCAAATAAAAAAACCCTACCTGATTAACAGCATCGTGGCTGGATTAGCAGTTAGTAGTTATAGCTGCTGTGTTACAACCTCAGACTGTCAACAGCAATCATGTTTTAACACATATCAGCAGGTGAATAACTGAAGTATCAGTTAACTCAAAGCAGAGATTAATGTGTGAATTAGAAGGAGATTAAGACAAGTGTGGAGACAAATCCTAAACAAGTGGGTCAGCTCCATCTGTTTTCACTAAGGTTACATTTGGAAAGTACATCTGAAACTTCAGCCGCACAAAACACTTTAGTTACATACACAGTCATCTCGACAGCAAATATCCACTGAAACACAATGACTTCGTAGAAAACATTTAAAAGACTTGTGCTTATAAACTACCTGTTGGAGTGTACAAAAAAAAAAAAAAACTTTTGTAGGATATGTGCATTTTCAGGAAAGGAACTTAAGCAAGTAAACGATGAAGTTACTCAAGTGAAGCTTCAGATTATTCCAAAAAAGAAATTATCAGTGTAATCTGGTTAGGATAAAGTATTACAATTAACAGGAGCACGGCAGTTTAAACTGTCAAGTTTTGATTTTGCTAATGGTCTCCTGAAAAAAAAAAAAAAAAAAAAAATCTTTAAATTACGATTGCCATTGAGTCATAAACAACAACTGAAATTTTCTCATGTCATGCTATAGCAGGCCAAAGAAGCAGAAGTTTCACACGGAAAACTGGCATTTTCACATATCTATAGTAAGCAACTCATAGTTAAAAGTTTTCATGCCTTCTTTCATGCTTTTTCCACACAGCATGTGATCCAGGCATGACAGTCTTGTGTACTTGCAATACATCAAAAAGAATGGCTGAACTACTCCTACTATTACAACAAAATTAATTTAGTTCAGAAAATACAGAAATGTCATTTTTCATGTAAGCTCAATGTAAGCTCCAACTTCAAGGTGAACTGAAATTCCATGTTATGATTTCTCCACAAACCAAAAACCAAAGTGAAACCAACTTTGCTAAGGTATCATTTGCAATTGGGAGAAAAAAAAAAAAAAAGTGAAACAGTTCTAATTCTATTCCATACAACAGAAAACTCAAGACAATAGACTCCCCCCTTCTCCCCAACAAAATTCTAAAGAAATTATGTGCAACTGGAAGTTTTAGTTTTTGCAGCTTTTTAAAACAGAAACAATCACTATCTGTTTTATCACAAAATAGATTACTATTGATGTTATATCCCCAGTAGTTAGGAAAAAAGCTACAATTTCCTGCTGAAGGTTGTTAAAGCACAGTATTTTTATTGTACAACAATTTATCAAACTACTGGAGGTTGAGGGAGGGTTGTTTTCTTTTTGTTTTGTTTTACATAAACACAGCACGAAATTCAGCTACTGTCAAGCTCCCCTCTGCTTATGCTGCAACATTTGCTAATTAAGTAAAGGCAGTAAACAATAATGCTAGGAAAGGAACACCACTTCTAACAAAGGTCAAGCCCTTTGCACTATCATTTCTGGTCCATCAAGCACTTTACAACAACCAAACGCTCAGAAAAGGATTAGGTTCCAAAGACAAAACTCACCCTTCTAATCCTAAAGAATAAACTACTCATATTTACAAGTCAATAGGTCAAGTTTAATTATTTCCTGGTGCACATCATGGGATGTTTTATCGATTATACCACAACAGAGCTCCTTCAAAAAAGAGGAGGTGTCATCTGGTTTTTCCCCAGCCACAACCGTCATGTTTTAGAAATACCAATTTTTAACATTCTTCTTAATTAACATACCCAACATGTTTTAAAAACATGGATTTTAACTTTCTTAATGACTTATTCCATATTTTTCTCTAGAATACAAATGTGTAACTTCTCTATCAGTTAAGAGGTTTGCTGACATCAGTGTATTTCACTACTCTATCAATTTTAATCAAGGCTTCAGAATGATGTTCATTCCTAATTGTCTTGTAAAATTACACAGTGTAACATTTAGAATGAACAGAAACTCAGCCCTGAAACCATTGACCAAGAAAGACTCTTTCTTCAGAAATAACATCCACTAACATTAATAACAGGCAACAAGAAAATATCATTAGGAAATACGTAAGCAAAGATGCACACATATTTGTCTAACTGATAGAAGATGGTAATGTACGACATTTGTCACTTTTTTTTTTTTTTTAAACTAAAGACCATTAATCAACATTAAAGTTCAACTACTTGCTTTATTGGTTTATCGTCACAGAATTAGAGTCTTAACGAGTTCAGGCAAATACATTAGGAAAAATTAAAGATGGCCAGAACCAGAGTGCATGCACATCCAAGGGAAAGAGAGAACGGAGGCATGGAGAGGAACAAGCAGCAGCCTAACAGTCCCAGAGTCATCTAAATCTGCTTTGAAGTGATGGTTAGTCTTTGTGGGAATTTTAGGTAATCAGCAGTTACTCACTTTTTTTTTTTTTTTTTTTAAGAAATAATTTCAAGCATTACCTTAATTAACGATGAGTACTGTGACAGCAAAAGAAGAGAATAATTACATTTCAGAGTCACCTAGTCATGTCTAAGTATTAAGCCTGCCATCTTCTAGTTAATAAATATTTACATTAGAAAAATTAACAGTACAGTACTTACAAAGGTATGCAAACACTTAAGACATTAATTGATTTCAGTATCAAAATGTAAGAGGACATTTGGAAAGGGAAAGGGTTAAGTTGAACAAAGCTCTGCAAATGGTGGAGGCAAAATCTTGTTTGGAAAGACAAGAGCAAGCTTTCGTGCTGAACATTCTTCCAAAGAAGGAACACTTCTGTGACAACAAATTACTCTGAGAAGTCTTTAGTCGGCCATTAAACACCCACCCAAACCTAAAACCATGCTGCTTCTCAAAGAAGAGAGCTCTGAAAAGTTGTACATTTAATTCTGGACGAGATAGGGCAATCTTTACTTTTGGGACTAACTCGTCCTTTGCTGCGGTGCCAAGAGCACGTGGTGTTGCTTGCAAGAGCTGTCAGTCCTTAGTCTTACCGGTCACCCAGCTCAGCACCGCAACACACCACCACATTCCCACGAGAGCACGACCATGGAAGTCGCTTCACGGGGCCAGATTTGCTCCTTGGGGAGGTCTCGTCCAACAAGCCCGTTTCAGCTGGTCATCAGCACCTCTGCTTACAAAGCAGCTTCTCCAGCCGTAAACACATCCCTAAATGCTAAGTCCTCTTCACGTCGTACGTGGTGAGATACGGAAGAAAAACGGGAAAGCCTCATTAAGGTACAGCGTGTTATGTGTGCTTTAGTGCTTGCAAGCAGAGTGGCAAACATAATCCAATTAAGAATTTAAACTAATACAAATACTGAATAGTGTGAGAAAGCATGAAACTAATCTAAATTAAGGTCTACTTACAATACAGTAAAAACTATGTCAAAGGACATACTACCAAAGGTATAACCATTACAGTTTTAAAGAATCCAACAACTAAAATTTTGCTTGATCTGTATATTTAGTCATGCACATTTTAACATTATTATTCTATAGCTTCCCACTGTTGGAAGCCCAGAAAAGGCAGTAGTATAAACTAAATTATGCTTTTTTTTATTTATAATTTTATTGTACGCTCCTGTCACTTAATATTCATCTATTACATCTGCATCATTAATTTTCAGACACTCACTCACTGGCTTGCAACACTGTCATGCGAAAAAAATGTCTTCCACATTCCAAAGGCAGCTTTGTTTACCCTTGATTTATAGATGCCTCATTTGCAAGAAACCTTGTTTTCCTCCTGATTCACTGCTATTCTTAATTAAAAATGCTTAAGCACTTATGTCATGTGTGAAAGGAATGTAAGTTAAACTGGTGTGGTATCACACACCAACCACTAATGGGTGCTCAGGCCATGGGATCAGACTAGAGCTACCGAAACGTAAAAGCCCAGAACTGCAAATAACACGATTCTCAGTATCAGCCATTTCACTTGGTTCATCTGTCCCTTTTTCTGCTGTGTGATTTGGTAATACAGAGAAAACCCTCCATGACTGCAGAGCCGAACTCCAAAATCTTACAACGTGCAAGCACCTGAGTATACGCTTGACTCTACTGGCACAGGGGACAGATCAAAGTTGTTCACTGAAGAAAGCCTTTTGTGTTTGAGAATAGTTGGTTTTCAAACTGATGCCCACTCCCCAAAATACTGGAAGGCATTGAAACTTCTTTAAGACACTGGAGCTGTTATAACAAACCTTGCTTTTACACAGCAAACTACTTAGAAAAACCTCAAACATAACATATTTTGAACATAATAAAGTATTTTTTTTAAATATGATGTACACAAAAACAGCTTTCTAAACACAAATGTTTAAAAATGCTTCATATCCAGCTGTTAAGCAACCTGAGTGTTTGGTACTGAAGTACATCTGGAATTCCAAGACTGACAAATTTAAGGAGTAGCAGTCACATTTAACTTGAGAATTTCTTCATATCAAAATGCTGAAGTTATTCATTACTGATAGTTTCTCATTATGCAATACTCAAAATACAGTACATACTTTAAAGGTAAAAACATAGCCTGTCCTGAAGAGTTTTCAGCCTACAAACAGATAGAAATTGAGACTGAATGCCTTACTATTTGTTTGAACACTAACTAGCAGGCATCTTCAAATTTACAATATTCTACTACATCCTGAAACAGTATTTTCAGATATTTCATGCATCAAAGCCTTCAATGACAAGATGTCAAGCACTTTTAAGATTTGTTCTGTATTTTCAAGGAACTACAAAATCATAAAATTATCCTGGCTGTGTAAGTTGGTATCAATAACGCACATAGTTATCTGTGATTGTCGATAAAGCTATCTGCAGTAATAGTCAGTGCTGTATTACATGTAGGACTGGGCTAGGACACTGATATACCAGTTTATCAGTATAACAAACAAAGGGTTTGCAATTTTTTGCACATATTTTGTTCTTATGGATACACTTGTCTCTCAAACTGCCTGTCAGGCTGCTTTTAGGAACATAAAGATGAAGACAAATTGTACTTTTTGCCATTGCAGAGAGAACCCTGTGACCCCACGCATCCAGTAACCTGGCTGGATTTCTCCAATGCAAAAACATTTTGCATGCAAATGCATAACTTGGCCTGGAAGAGACAAGTTGCAGAAGAAATGAACATGTTGGTTGGTTGGTTTTTTAACAGGTGAAAATGTGGGGGGTTTTTCCACAAGTCAAGGTTTACCCATAATTTGAAAAGCATTTCATTTTTCCTTTCCTCAAAAAGTGGCCCTTGTGCAAAACAGCTGTTCCAGCAGACACCCGGGACACCTACTGCAATGGAGCTGCTGTTCAGGTCCAAGCCAAAATCCATTCAGTTACCACTGAATGTACTATACAAGTATATTATGAATGCCTTGGAACAGCCATTAGTATTATTAAACTCCAATCTAAATACTCTAAAAATGTAATTTTACACTTAAATTCCTTGTCGTTGGCTGGGAAGTAACAAAGAGGGGAAAGCCTGCATAGCCACATAATCGGCAGTAACACAGCTGTGCTGACTGCAGATAGAAAAGACAGAATCTGCCCTTCTTGCACTGCAGTCGTGGCATATGAGTGTAATCGACTCTGAAATCCTCACAGGAATAACTTGTTTTCCTGGGCATCTGCACAGAGGTCTTAATTTCTCTAGATTTTTCTCACATCGACCATCATCTGAAAAACTGGGCTGCTGAGGAGTCTCTCGGCTCCCTTTCTGGAGCACACAGTGACAGTCAGCACAGTCCCGTCAGGAGCCCTTGCAGCAGTCTGCAGCATTTCCCACTGCATTGCAAACTGCTGAGCAGCCCCAAACGCACTCTATTTGCAAAACAGAGTAAGGAGATGGGGAAAAAAGTTAAATGAGCACAGACCAAAAGTTTCAGCGAATGCAGGTGGCAGGGTTTTCATGATACTACATACTGTGCAAGTCCCGAGCATTGCAAAGTAATTTAATTATAAAAATATAGAACACTTAACTCCATCAGAAAATGGTTTAAAAGAAACCTGAAGCCACAAGATACATGGCTGAATGCAAAATAGCAATTTCAATTAATGCTCAGTCATCAAAAACCATTTTTGCATTAGCTCTCAACAACAACAACATTTAGCAGGTTTATCTCTTAAGCTTGCTGGAAGTTTTAATTGGGAATGATTTTGGAGGCTACATAACATGCTACTCGATTTGCGGGCTGCAAGCTCAAGATGTCTATACTAATTACTTTATACTCTGAACATGATGATGCTTTGAGGCAGCCTGTATCTTACTGACCACTTTCTGTGAAGCTTTGCAGCTATTCCAGGCCATGTGATTAGATAGTCTTAGTAAAATTGTATTTTAGATATAAACAAACTGCACATTACCCTTTGCTTCCAATTTCACATCTCTTGGACTTCTTTAGTTTAGCCAAAAAAACCCCCACCCCTATTTCTGTGGCACAATCAGCATCCCTTGCACTCTCCAAAACCTCTATAGGGCAGCTGTTGTAAGAAACTACGAATGAACAACAGGAAATTACTTGGGGGGAGAAACTACGGACAAGATTATTTGGTCATTGAGTTGTGACAGGTATGAACATAGTCTTTCTTCATTCTTTTGGCTTTCATAGAAGACTGTTCCATGCCAAAAAAAGATGCACCATGTGCTCTTAGTTCACAACACCTTCCCAGCCCTTACTCAACAGCAGCACCTCTAGTACAAGGAGCTGCACTTTGGGAGACCAGGGCACACGGCCTCTCACCAGTGCGTTGCCTCTTCTTCTCATCCACATTCTCTTTTTCCTCAGAGTACTTTCATCACAGCACTAGCATTGCCAGAATTTCGATATGAACAACATATCTGAATTAATTAGTTTTACAAAATACATTTATTGGTAGCATTCCCAAGTTGTTAGGTTATTTACTGGCTGTCAGGCAATGCTACAAGTTACCACTTACAGAAATACCCAGGGAAAACAGCACCTCGTCTAGAGCCACAAATGCGCTGAATAACCACTGCTGCTTATCCAGTGGTGAGTATAAAAATCTATCTTTTGTCTTGATAAGAACAGGGATGTAAGCCTCAAGTTGTCTTTTAGAAAGCAGAAAAATAACCTACAACAGTTAGTTGCAAAGAGCTTTCAACTGTGAAGCAAAAGAGTATTGTCCTAAGACCTCTGCAATTTTTACAGTCACACAAACAGCAAGAAATTTAAATCACAATTGTTTCAACCAGTATCACAATTCAGAAAGTTACTGGCAACTGCAAGTTTGTCAAAATTATGTGTACTGTATGCCAGCAGTGGACCGGCACACATATGTATCTAGACCTTGGCAGCTGACAGAGGAAAAGCAACACTCCACACTACAGCCATCAGGACTCAAATGGCAGGGACTGGGATGGAGACAAGAAAGAGGAAGAGCAGAGACTAAGGAGCACTGGGACAGAGCTTGGACACAGCAGGTGCGGTCTAAGCAGAAAACAGTATTTAATAAAGTTGAACCTGGAAAGGAAGGATCAGTGGGAGAAAAATGCCAGTACACCTTTTACTGGCAGAAGCTGGGAATGCAGGACCTCCAAGCCACTCATTTACTTTTTCAGTGAATGGCACAAATTCACAAGAGCTTGCAGAAAACAGCACTACAGGTTTTAGAAGTAAAACTGATCTGGTTTTACATGATGCATGGGTTTTCAGATGTATTTATACCTCGAAGTTACAGACATCAAAATTTAAAGATTTCTAAAATGCAATTTGCACACCTTAATTTTCCTGTAAGTCTTTAATCTTGCATTCTTATTTACCAACATTGACAGTCCTGTAAAAGCACAGAATTTTCTGTGCTTCTGGTACTTCACATAGAACAGACTGAAATACTATTAACAGGCACAGTAAGATTCAAAATATGTTAAAATATTGTTATTCACAAATATTAAGTTAATACAAAACAAGCTAAAATAATTTCAACCCAAGCCACTGTTCATAATGCAAAACTGTAGTTCCTCTTTCATTGTGACAATCTTCTTGATCCAAGCATTTGCATCTTCTCCTTTTACCCGAGAAAGAGAAATGGCCTATCAAGTCAACAACAAGTCTACAGCTCTCATGAAAAGGTACCACAACACGACCATGAGTCCATTTTGAATAAAGTAAGAGTTTTTAGTCAAGAAATGCACTACCTGAACAGGACAATGATTCCAATTTTCTCCACTTGTAAGATTTTGGAAGGGCTGTTCATGAATTTCTTGGAAGGGCTCAGAAAAGAGAAGTGTTTGTTTTTAATAAGACTACATCTTGAATGTTTCAAGACTTTGTATTTTTCCCTTCGAGGTTCAATTCTCACAGCTGTAGGAGGCTGTCATCCACATAATTGGCTTCAAAAGTTCCTCCAGGCCCTTGATATATTTCCTATGGCTAATCTTGCTGTGAGTAATCTCCTTCAAATATCCTGTTCACATGAATTATCTTGATTAACAAGCAAGGTTAACACAAAACCTCTTTAACTTGCTGACATGATTTTCCTTCCACAAAATCTGTCAATCCTGCTCTTTTGTTCCAGCCATTGCTTTCATGTTAGAAGCAAATTCTTCTCCTACTATGCCAAATCTATTGACAAATCCATTCTCCAGGGCAATAGGATAATCAAGGTTATGCCATCTTTGCACCAGATATTACCGACTGATCTGCTTCTTACCTTAAAAAATAAAAATAAAAAATATCTTACAGGGCTCTTCTCATCATGACCATCAGTGTCAGAATATAGAATAGATCTATCATACCTGGATGCAAGTTTAACTCCTCCCATTTTTAAGACAATTTCTGAATTACAGCTTGCATACAAATTCATCCAAGTTGAACAAAAAGCCCTCCTCAAGCACAGTGAGCCACAGTTTACACCCTCACTCATTCAGACATGTATAGAAAGTTAATAAAGAGGTGACTGCCCACCTTCTTATGCTTCCATGGGTCTATGCCTCTTCCAGGTTTGAGTCCATAGAATATTTTATTTCAAAAAGATCTGCAGAAGAAAACTAAGGTTTCCATGAAGCTCTGTTGACTCTAAAACTACCAAATGGTAGACAGTGGATGAAACGAGGCATGCAAAAGAAGGAGTACTTAACCAACATCTTAACCAGGTTTAGTTTACAGTTGTCTACTAAAGTCTCCTCCTATCTATCAGGGTAATCATGGGGCAGATGACAGAAGACGGACAAGTATTGTGAGGAGGTACCAGGAAAGAGTCATTAAATCATCATCACCTTCCAGTCTTGGTTACAGAGACTGAAAGTAACTCACTAACAATCAACTGTAACAGCAGTTTCTCATGTAATTATTAAACAAAAGTTTCTAGGCAGTTAGTTTATAACACAATCCCAATAATACCATTTTGAAGAATGATTGCCAAATAAAACAGATTAAAAACAACAACTTTACAAGAAAAGGGGATCTTAAAACCCCCTACTGCCCAGGAAACCAGCTTCTTCTAATTCAAAAACACCGATATGCTGCTTCTCACATTTTATACAAAACTGTTCCGGTATTCCCAGCAAAAGAACACTAAAACATACAGAAGTTCTTTAGATACAAAGTGTTCATCAAATGCTCCAGAGGACAAATATAAAATTGAAACTACCATGTCCACATTACAAAGAGATAACTAGGGAGTAGGAGGTGTTACCAAGTATACACAAGGACCGAGTTTCAAACTACAATCCATTTGCTAACTAATATCCGTTTAACAAAATGCTTCTGTCTACCCAGTTCTTCCAGAATGACAATTATTCAAACCTGGCTCTTGACCTTTCCAAAGCACTAGGAGGTCTCCAGACTAAAGCCTAAATTCTCATCCTTGGTAGTTATCACCTTCCTCACATTAAGGATTCTATTTCAGTCCTCATTCATTTTCCTCCTGGACATCTGAAAGCCATCATCCGTCTCCTGCATCACTTTTGTGTGTATGACACCTGTCTCTAACCTCAGTCACCTCTGCTCATGTGTTGACACATTTATACCATATTCAACAAACCAAACAAGATAAGCTTTATCTGATGCCCGTGTCTGAGCAGCAGTAAGCCTACCAAAAACCTAACTGGCTGGAAGGATGTCTCCATTCCCTTCAGCAATCTCAGAACACTTCAAGCGTGGTTTTCTTTTAATTCCCTACACTTGCCCACTGCTTTCCTGCTGCCAAAATAAAAAAAGCACAGACAGATCAGTATCCCAAACAACGTACTCTTCCATAAAGTTTATTTCACTAATATCATACAGGTATAGGATCACATGCTCATTATGCATCGAGAGCACAGCATCAAGTTCTTCATCAGACAAAGACACATTCTTTGAATGGACAAATGTCCTTCATATCCTCCTTTAAACTCATTATTATTTTTTTCCTATTACAGTAAAAAACATTGCCAAAGGTGATCGGGCACTATTTTCTAAAAATCAAAGCACAGAGCAACACCAAACTGCAGCAAGAGATTTTGCTTAAAAAAAAAAAAAAAAAAAATTTAGATAATTATCTTTACTATGTTATTAACATTAAATAGAAATTTTTCAGAAAAAAAGAAACTTTATTTCAAAGATGATTTACACCTAATGGTATACTGTGGGTCATTTCCACTGTTACAGCTTAAGCAAAAGTAAAAACAAACAAACAAAAAAAAAACCACCAGAAAAACAAAAACTTATTTTTGTTTCCTATCAAAAAGAATAGCTCTGTAATACCTGAGGCAATAAGAATGAAGACAATATCGTGCTTCCTTACAGTTGTGTATTTAAGCCTCTTTTCAGAATGACTCACATAATCAGGAACTTGGTTGGGGACAAGGAATAATGCATAACATAAAATATTACTTTAAATGTAATTAAAATGGTGTTAATTACAATTATGAAAGAATACTGCTAAATTATCCAAGGAACTGTTTCATATGAAAATAGCCTGTAAGTGATTGGTGACTGTGCAGCTCCCTCAACTAAAAATGTGTTATATGAGGTATTCAGACCTGGGAAAGTAACTTAAGTTTATCTCACTGTATTTAAAAAAAAAGGAGGCAAAAAAGCATTATATTTTAAATTCTAAATTGAGGTTGGACAACGCACAAATGTAATTCGAACGAAACGGAAAGCGAGCTGCCCTCTTCCTTCTGTTCTCGTGTCCAAGCGGTGATTCTGCTTCCCTACCCATGTACATGGCCTCAGAGTCCCAGGGAGGAAGCAAAGGGGAGCAGGAGCTTACAGGTCGCCCCAGAGTCAAAAGCATTCAGGGAAACAAAAAGGTTCAAAGATTTTCAGCATTCTTTTGCACTACTTAATTGCTAACTAATTAACAGTAATTTTAGTTTGTCTAATTGTACATGTGTGTACATTATGCTTCAAAACTTCAGCACGACAATGCTCCTCTGACATTTGAATTTTTCAATTCCCCCCCCACTGCAGTGAAGACACGGACAGGGAACAACCTCGCTATCCAGTGGAGGAGTGCATTCCCTTCCTTTTTGCATGATCTCACTACGTAAGGGCACAAACACGCCCCATACTGTAACCTGCCAACAGTTTCATCTAACAGAACTCTGTAACCCTTTCACCATCTAGCAGCTATTTTTCATTTAGCAACTATTCTTCCTCATTATCCATAATAAAACTAGCTGTAATCTTGTGAACTAGCAATAATAGATCTATTTTGCCTTTTTTTTTTTTTTTTAAAGGCACAAAAAAACTTAACAATGTTCTTAAAGTGACTTATTCCTCAGGTTTAGCAAAAAAATGATTTTTTTAGCTAGGTTTTATGCAAATTTCAACTTGCCATGTCCTCACTTCTGGCACTGTTGAACTTCAGTCACTCAAGGAGCATTAAGAGTTTAACAACTAGCCTATACCTAACCAAGAACTGAATTGAAAAATTCAGTCCTATATGTTCTTATTAGCACTTACTATGAAATTCAAGTATGTGGAAATGTATTTGAGCTGGAGTTGACATTTTTAAGTCTATCAACTCATGCCAAGTAAACGCTGCCAATTAACCTGAATTTCATAAACACCTCTGTATAGGTGCATTTGTGAAGAAAGGAAAGACATCAAACTGGTATCCACTCTATTGATCTCACTGTGCTGCGTCACGGCTGGAAGGGTAGCAGTCCTACCCCAGCCCCGCAGCGACAGCGCGCCGCGGGAGCAGGAGAGGAGACCACGCTGGCGAGGACCAAGGCAGCAGTCGCTGCAGCAGCGAGCCAGTGCCCCACTGCCCATGGGAGATAGAGTCCATCACAGAACCACCACGCAGGGGAGAGCCTTTATTTCATTTCATAAGAGGCAGCAGCACTTTTGGTAATCTCAACAAAGACTGGGTACCAAGGCAAGTCTAAAATTTTTTTTTTTTTTAAACCACTCCTGCTTAGCCTAGAAGCGCGGCTTGAATACAAATAAGCAACATGCAGCTTCAAGACATAGTGAAGTAAAATTTCTCAGTGACGTACAAGGCCAAGCAGAGTATTGCTCTGAGTACTCAGAGTATTACTTGAGCAAGGTCCAGCTCAGGTCGAATAGTATGCTTCAGTGAAAGCATGTCACAACATTCACTGTGCTTCAACTACAAGATGCGGACAGACTCCTGTCATGCGCCCTCTGTAACCGATGCTGCTGGCCTCTATTTTCTTGCTTCACATAAAAATCACATACGCCATTAAATACAGCCTCCAACCAAATGGTAGAAGCTATGTGATCCACAGTCATATTTTTTGAGACAGGGAACTCTATACAAAACAATTACACAGCAGGAATTATTCAAAGAGGCCCCCAAGTTAACAAGCTAACTACAAATTCTCTTACAAACTTAAAAAGCCAAACGAGATTTAAAAACCATGAAGTGCAGTATTTCACACAGAAATTTCAATGTACAGAAAAAGTGAAAGGGAATTTAAATCAAATTAGCAGAACAGGTCTTCCACTGTCAAACTTCAGAAAAACAAAATAATGAAAAATTATTTTAAAATAGTGAAAAATTTACAGTAACATCAACGTATAAGAAAACACTTATAAAAAAAAAAAAAAGGGGGGGGGAGATCTTGCCTTACCTTAAATAATAACAACAACTTTACATACCTGCAAGGTGGTAAAAACATGGAATCCTTCATGAGCACAGATCCAGAAAGCAGTATATACCAGCATCTTGCAATAGTCTCTGAGCTGTAAGAAAAGAAATCATTGATATCTATTTGCTTCTTACAGCAACTCAGAAATATATTAGCAAAAATGTTATTGTAGTAAAATAATGATCTACCACTCTACCGATTTGGTACATGGACCGGAAACCTAAGAACTTTCATTGAACGCTACCAAGAATTACCTTTTTTTTAAAGTGTCTACATCCAGAATGTTTCCTATACCTTACAATTTGACATTTACATCAACTTAAAAAAAATATTTTATTAAAATGAAATTATTAATTTTCAGTAAAAACATTTCATTCCAGTGAAAGTGTACATAAAGCTACAAATATAGGAAAATTTTTGTTTCGTGCTCAAGTTGATTAGCAATTCAACATGGACAGTAATACTGCCTGGACCTGTCAAGCATTACAGATAAAATACGAGCCCCATATACCTGACTCCTGCTTTGCATTCCTCCACCTCTGCACTTGCATCACGTGCACATGCGGTGTTATCTCCCATTGTGCCACTCGACCCCAGATGGACGGACAGGGGATGGACCAACATTTCAACCTGCAGCCCGTAGGTCTGCACAGAAGTTGCCGAGTTTTACTGCAGTAGATTTTGCCTCTTCCTAGAGCACTGCAATGACACTTCCCAGCTACAGCTTAACATCTCCTTCCTCCTCCAGCACGCAACCCCACACACAGACATCGACCTGGTACTGGAGCAGGTTTGTGTCACACATACCCACCACACGAACTAGCGGGTGGCATCTCATTTAGACTCAGGTGTACTGGAAGCTGTGCCTTACGCAGATGGCTAGGATTAGCTGTGAGAGGATAAATACACCATAAGCAATGCTAAAATACGGGGCGGAGGGGGGAGTATATTTGCCTCCCAGTAGGAACCTATAAAGAACTCTAAGCTAAAATACTAATTCTAGCAATTCAGAGGAGATGGTGTTTGAGCTCCATCACTCCTCTGATACAGGATACTCCCACAAAGCAACTGGGTTCCTGAGAAAGCAGTCAGTGCCAGCTCCAGGGGAAGAGTGCCACCTACCGAGTCGTCACCACCGCTCCCACGAACCGCCGAGGTGACACTACCTGCTTTTTAATTGATCTTGCCTGTGCACAGGGACATCTCTGTTGTCCATGGGAGCCGTGCTAATAATTCATGGGCACCTCTCAAATGTCATCACTCAACTACTGTTCCAACCACCTCCCGTCAAAGCTTTTAACCAGTCTGGCCAAGCTTAAATGTTGTAAAGCCTTCTATTTACAATTACTGAAAAAGCAAGCAATGTATTACAACATGCAAAACAGTGTTTTTGTTTACACTTCTGCTGAAGAACTCCAACAAGCGATATGTACTTACCAAAAGAGAACTTGGTTGCCCTTGTACCTCTCATAGCGGGCACTTGATGACATTATTCTGAGGGAGGAGGAGAAGTTTAATTTCAATTTTAATCCCCAAAGATCATAAGCCATTAATCACCACATTTCAGCAGAATCGCTTTAAGGCTCTAAGACCTCAAATTCAACTATTTTTTTGTTCTAAACAAAGGATGTGCTTAACCATAAAATTCAAATTATTACGGTGTTCTTCATTATCCAAATAGATAACATACAGCATGTTCTCTAAGTGTTTAAATCACTCCCACACATTGGAATTACCCATAGCAACGGAACTGAAGGAACTAAAATACTTCCAACGCACTTATTGTGCTTTGTTGGCCTTCCATTTTATGTATTCTGAGATCATCCGAATGTCTGAAGCATTAAAAAGCTTTTGTAATCTAGAGTTAACATAGGGCACTGTCTACACAGTCCTTTGTAGACAAATGGGAGTAAGGTCTGCCTTCTTTCTTAGCAAACCTAATTAGTTTAGATTCCATGCCACGTTATTGCAGTGACTTAACTCAGCAATAGACTTGGCCAATGCTCTGCCACCTCGAAGTGCAGGCAGACAAAAGCTTTGCTCTTCTCCACAAAAATACAGCCATAGATACCAGTTGTGCTAAGCAACACTAACTAGCTCCACAGTACTTTACCTTAGCTGATGTTCCCTGAAATGTGAGAGTATGTCCAGTCCATGAAGGAAAGAATAGATAGTATTTAAGTCCTAAAAAGAAAGGGAGAGAGAAAAAAAAAAAAAAAAAAAAAGACATGAGCAACTTTATTCACAGCATCTAATCACTTCAGCATTACCTTCTCAGATTCTGCACTAAGTTACACAGACTTACAAGACACAATTCTAGAGAAAAAGCCCAAATTAGTAGATGGGTCAGAACACATACAGACTTGAAGAACCCTATCCACACTTATGCTGTGGAAGTGAAAAGAATGAAGTCCAACTGATGCATAAAAACTTAACCTGAAAAAGATTTATTAAAAATAATCTCTCAAAATATTATTTACATGAATGGATACAGCAGCAAGCAACATGTGGAATAAGCCAAACAGGACAGTCCTATTCATCCAAGGTCAGAAATTGCTCAAACCTTGTAACATCTCTTCAGAGAGCAAATTTTGCAGAATGAGTTTGCTAAAGGCAAAGAACCCTAGCAAAAACCAAACCCACATAGTCTAGCCACTATATATGGTGCAGAGAACCTCAGTATCTTTTCATAGTTATGTTTAGAGAGAAAAAGCTATTTCATGTCCACCTCAGATCTAGCTGGTAGCCCTGCTACAAACTCTGCTCCATCCTACTGCCTCTCTAACTCATTCCAGCCCCTGACTGGAGGGTAACATTAGAAGTTACTCCAAAACACTCTCTGGCAAACATGAAGACAATGAAGTTTTAGATTTGTCTCCCACCTCCCACTAGCAAGGCTCATCATCACATCAGTGTCATCCATCAGCAACCACAGAAGCAAACAACTATTCTGAAGCAACAGTATTAAAACATGAAGATTATTTCACTTTTAAAATTGGACTTTACATAGGAGCTGTAATTAGGAGATACAGCTGTTTAAATTTCTCACTAGACAGAATCCTCTTCAGTCACAAAAATATCTGTGCTGATGGTGCAGACCACATGCTAGGGAAAAGCTCACTACAGCTATTCATCATTTAATTTACTATCCTGAACAGGTGGGCTGTTAGTGTTAAATACATGCACAACAAAATCATTATATGCCATAGCAGTCTTTCCAGCTTGGCCTTGGAAAATATGTTCTGAATTTTCAAGTGCCACATTTATACAGTGTTTACAAAAGATAAATCAGTATGAACGCTAGCCTCAAAATTTACAAAGGATTTACTTTAGAAAAGTTCTTTGGCTTAATAGTCAATGTTTAGAAATATAACGGATATAGACTGTTATATCAAATGAAAGGTCATACGTAATTGCAGGCCATGTAAAAGCAATAAAACTCTGATTATTTTTTTTTAAATGTCGTTACCAAAACCCACAAAAATTACACAGAAGGCTATGAACGCATGTATTTATAAAGCACCCATTTCACACAGTCCAATCTCATTTTAATCCTCTGTCACTTGCCACAAACTTGATTTTCTTAGTGAAACACCCAAAAGCACTAGCTATGACTCAGATTCCAAACACACCACTCGCTTGTGGTGATCAAGCTCGAACACCAAAGCCTGTAGGAGATGGCTACCTGGCAGCCAAAGGGGCACTCGAGGTACCAGACCCGCGCGGTTACTCAGCTCTCCCCCCTTCCGAGCAGGGAACTGCCTCAACTTCACCACTAAAAAACATCAAGCACGGGAATGCGGCAACAATATCCTGCAACCATACAGAGTCTTAATAGGATCTTAGTAGTTAAAGAATTTATGGAACAACTGAAATAAAACCCCCGTGTTGCACATTCTCACTCCTCCACCTGGAGATCAGCCTCTCCCAGGCCAGCAGAGCACTCAGACGGGCAGGTAGAGGAAAGACAAGCAGCAGATGCTCTCAGCTCCTGTTGAAGCTGGGCTACCAGGCAGCCAGGGGGGAGTTAGTATTTGCTGTTACAATTAAAGCTACATTTTTCAGTCTTCATAACTCGTTGCATCTACATACGCTTTCCTACATTTTCCGGTGGTTTTGTATGTAATTGAGACTCAGATATAACAGAATGTCTTTAAAATACATTTTAGATTAGCAGTTCTATTGTCATGAGTTACAGAAAATTGTAAGCAGAACAAAAGCTTATGTTCATGTTTAATCACAATGTTTTCAAGTTGTACATATGAAAAGTGACCACGTCCTTACTTGAGAATTATTCTCTACAGTTCTGCAGAGCACAGCCCTTTAGCAGGTTAATTCAGCTTGTGCTGTCTGTCTCCTGCACTCCACCTACAGCCAGGTTGACCAAACAAGACTACTGTACTGACCCACCGTGCTTATTTAGGAGCTTGATGAATAAACAGTTGGTAAATTAAAGAGATAAACATTTGCTTAAAGGGATTCATGCCTGGAAAGCAGAGAGAAGAGCTGAGCCAGAGCATAACACAGAAAAGGGAAGGCAAAGCTTCCTATTCCCTCATCACAGCAGAAAGCATTTAACTTACACTGGCTAGCATTACTGCTTTAATGTTGATAAATGAAATCAGAAGCATCATATCATTCACCACCCAGCCACGTGACGTTTCAACAAGCCAAACGTATTAGCTACTCATGCATCAGTTTCTACAGACATTTTTAAATCGGGATCTGTAACACTCTCCCTAAAAATAACTGACTTTTAAAGCAATCACCTCTCCTAATTAAGCAGAGCAGGTGATTTTGTCAGGTGCCACTGAGCACAAGAGTTAACTCAGCAATTGCGTCTCCCAGGAAGGTCTGAGGGCTGCCCCTTTGCCCTGGTGCACTGAATGTACCCATCTGATGTGTTTTACATGTCTTGTTTAAATAATGCTTTTTTTGTTTAAATTGAATCCTTAAACACCAGGTGAAATTCCTCCTCTCCCTCACACGTCACTTCAAAGTCTAACAAGGGAGGTTATGTGCAGCTAATCTAGCCCAGTTTTTTCCCCAATAGCATGAAAATTTTGTATAGGACGTACTTTGCGAAGTTTTCTCCATTACTCCCATCTCACTTAAGAATACGTGCTTGTAATAGCACTGAAATTATGTTGGAGAGACTACATTTAGAGGCTCGGTTTAGATTTTTGCAAGCAAGGAACAGAATTGCGTCCCACCGCAGCTGGAGGCAGCGAGCAGGCGATGCCGGGCAGGTGCTGCAGCCACCTCGTGGACACATGCTGCCAGCCCAGCAGCACCGCACACCCAGAAAATCCTCCCTCAGCCATGAAAGCATTCATTTCTTGAATTCAGGGTTTATAAAACTGAAAATACGATTAGAAGCTGTTATTTTGAAAAACGGATTTATATTGCCACACCAGTTATAAACAGCAGACAGACACATAACCGCAGTACAAAGGGTAAAAGTAATTTTCACAGATGCCCACTATGAAAAGAAAGGGCTATAAAAGGATGATGCCAAAGGGCAACAATCAGCAATACAACAGCAGAACACAAAGTATTTGCTGGGAAGTTACAGACCCTTCCCTATAATCTCTTTACATACTTCTTTCTGTCAAAACCCAATCGAAACACAATTATTGATGAAAAACAATTTCTCTGCATGCTCCGAACTAGGGACCAGGGTCAACGTTATTTTATTTTGTAATCTTTATTTTCAGAGCTTTTCATCAGCTGAAATAACGGCTGAAACCAAAGCACAGTATCTACCTTCAAATGGTATACCCACAGATATTCTTCAATATTTGACAGAAAACTACCTTGCCTAGGTTATTTAAGAAGAAATTAACTCACATTTTTCTTTCCAACTAACTAAAACTGCAGCTCCAGTGAGCCAAGGGAAGGAGGCGAACTGGGCAAAGAGTGGAGGGAAGCAGGCAGGAGTTGTTAATTTTGCTAGGAAGGAGATTTTCTAGACTACAGAGACACGAAACACGAACACTGCGACCACAGTGATCCTGCACAAAGCTGCCCAGGATGGCTTATTTTCTTTGCCTCCAGTTCTCACAGCACCGAGTTCACAAGCTGAGGTGTTCTCAGCTGCTATGTTTAAAAAGCAGAGAACATGCATTTCTTCATATTCTTCACGTCAAAGAGCACACTGTATAAAATAGGAGTGCATTAAGTGCAGAAATCAAGGGATTGCTCTGCGGACGGCACTGTTAACGCCAAACCTGACCACAAGGAAAGCGTGGCCCTGCACCGATACGCCAGCAGCCCCCAGCTCCATTCACCAGCAGCTTTTATCATCCCTGACACACACATCCTTCCGACAAAAAGCTTAACCAGCTGCTAAACCAAAGGCAGTGTAAAAACATGGAGATTTTAGTAACAATAGAATGTAATATAAATCAGCTTTCTTTCACAGTAACATCCTCATCGCGATACGCTATGAAGTGAGCTACTTGAATAACTAGACCACTTTTTGTCTTCCCTGCCAGATGCCAACCCATATAATTACTACAAGATGCCACAACTGTAGAACAAGGGAAAATAAAAGAAGCACCAGTAGAATCAACTGAAAACTCATCACACAAAAGCAAACTCAGGTAACTACCACCATCACCCATCTACCCCAAAACACTTCTATTTGAAAGTAGTTTGCTTGCCTTTTTTTTTTAACAAGGATGGTGAAATATTAATTTCTTCATTGCTAAGATGTAACTTCTAAAAACAAAGAAGTCAAGTCAGCAAAAAAAGTCATCACGAGAATATAATCAAACCTCAAAATTGGTGGGGAAGTGGTGATCATCCTTAGTTTTGTTATCAGCATCTTTTATAAAATATAACCATGATCTGGATGCTTCCAGACAAGTACCACAGCACAGAAGCACCAAGCACTGCTGGAACCAATCCTCTCCCACTAAGGCCACCTCTACTTCAGCAGCACACCAAGCAATACAATGGCCTGTGTACCGTTGTTTTAATCCAGGGAACTTGTTGAAGCATAGATTACTAGTGTCCGAAGGCTAAAGTGATTTACACAGCTGCCTTTGAAGTGTATTTAAGTTAACTTTTAACAATTTAATGTCCACTCTCAATAAGTAGTTTACCCCTGCCTCTCTGTCACCTGAGCTGATGAGCAAAATTGGTGAGTTTGTATTGTTTCCTTCTGCTTCACCCTCTTCCCTCCCAATCATTCACCTTTAATCCAAGGAGCAACTTTACAAAGCTTGGAATTAAGGATCCAATGGAACAACGGTCATCTTAAGTACGGAGTTCTGAATACAAAGTTTTCCAACCAACCAACAACAAATCCAGCCAACACAACTGTAATTCACAGGAACTGCATTCACATGTTCTAAGTCCACAATATGGTCCAAGACAAATTCCCCTGCAGAGTTAAAAGTGGGCAAAAACAGTGTGAGGCTCTGGAATGAGGATGAAATGATTGCATCAAGAGCAACTTTGCTATTCACAAACATAAAATGAAAACCTGATGCTTCACTCTATGTGACCCCAGACAGGTGTTCCGGTAACACATGATTACTGTAAAACGCTAAGCAGGAAATCTGTTCTATTTCTAAGGAAAATAAATTGTTCCAAAATGACCTCATAGCTGCAAATTCTGATAAATCTCACAAAGAGCCATCCTCAGCAATAGCACTGAGGTACCAGGGAAGCTGAGGAAACCATAAATCCCCACAGATTCCCTTTAGCACTGCCCAGTATGTTATGTGCTTCGTGTCATATGAAAGTGGAGAGGCAGCACAGTCCCCAAACATCTGCGTCCAGCCATGGCCACCCTGCGCTGACCGTGGGACAGCTGCTCGCTGCAGCAGGGCCAGGACTCGGGGATCCAGCAGACTCCACCAAGCTCCCAGATCCCAATGAACTTGGACTTCATAGGCACCCCAGATGACACTGACCCTTAAATGAGGGGTCTCAAAGAATGCAGACTAGCAGGTAATATTCAGCCAGTCCAGAGTTTTGCACAGGGAATGAGAAAAGAGCAGAGACTTGCACAGCAGTACCAGCACTTCAAAGCCGCACATAAGAAACAGCTGCGTCAGCAAGTTCCAGACAGATTGCTCTCACATGCAAACCTGTCCCAAAGAGCTACGCAAAACCTGTCTCTCAATTCCACCCCAAACACATTAAATTCCTGTTGCAAGAACATATGCTTGGCTCACTCGAGGCTCCCCACACCCAACCCACACGGGCTGCCAAGCCACCCAGGATTCCCTGGTTCATATACAAGAACCTACTTCTTACAGAAGCGCAAAGGATAGCTGACAAGGTTTTGCATTCATGCTTTTCCCAAGGTAAGACAAGACAGTTGCCAGGATGCATATTTTACATGCTTCAGAGCAAACAAAAATGTTAGTATCTTCTAAAGACCTCTTACAGATTCAGCTGTATTACAGATAATATACTTTAAAAGAAACAGACACACATTTCTGCCTTTGAAACAACAGTTAAACCACATCGTAACAGCTTCCCAAATTCCACTGATGTTCAGAAAGACCATCAGGTACAAAATCTTCCAGGGAAGGAAGCTGCATGGTTGAAAGCTGCCACAACCTCCCTGTTCGTTTATTACAGAGAGCTGCTTCTTGCTCTTCAGTGCTCTGACCAGAAAGCACCAAGCAGGAGACAAGGCTGGAAACAAACTTCCAACAGAATCAAGCACTCATTTGCTATCAGGACAAGGATTTTAACACGCTCTTGGACAGTGGCTGAATTTCTCTGTATTAAATTTGTTATTTAAAGTGCCTGGATTTCAGTAAAGCAAACAGAAGTCGTTCTTGGAGCACGGAGAGCAGGTTGTGTAAGCTGTAACTAGGAGGCTTTCCTCCAGCCTGCTGCCATTACTTGCTTCACAGTGATTCAGCAGGCTCCTTATACAGATTGAATGCATCTTTTATTAGGAATCCTGTCAGGCTCAATAAAGACTCTGTCACCCTTAGGGGGGTGTAGCAGAAGAGAGGAAATGTTACTCAGCATGGTTTATGGTTTTCATTGCTTCCCTTCCTGTTACTTCATTGAAGGCTGGAATCCACGCTGTTTCCTTTATTCTCTGTTTAAGGCCAATTGTAAAAATAGTACTCCCAAATTCTTTCCTGATAATGTAATACCAGAAATAAAAATACAGAAACATGCTTAAGTTCTCTGATCCACGTTTTCCATATTCAGATATCTATACAGCAAATTCACCAACCTTAGTGATGCTGGTTCAAGAAACCCAACCTACATACCCGAAGCCAGATGATACACACCATCAGATACCCCTGAACTTTGGGGGAGGAGCAGTCAACTACATTTAAAAGTGCATAGCAGAGCATATGGCCCCTTGGCTAAAAGGAAGATGATGAGATGAACCAGAAAGAACTCCTCCATCCTAATTATTTATTCTCCCTGTTCAGTGGCATAAACATTTGACTTCACTGAAAGTACAAGTGGTGCAAAGAACATCAGCTCAGGACTCTTCACTTACACTAACAATTCCCTTTGAAGTATCCTCCTATTTAGCTGGAGGCCATTTAAAAAAAATATATTTAAATACAAGCATTGAGGCACTATTAGGGAGGAGAAAGGATGGATCAGTCAGGTGAATGAAAATGCTCTCAGAAGACTTCAACAAAGCATCTTGCAGAGAACCACATAGTTTAAGTAGCACTCATAAGGAATGAAGCATCATCATGCCATATAAGAAACACCACCAATTAAAAAAGCCCAATTAAACTACCTCTCATAGAGCACACTAGCAGCAAACTCCTGCATGATCTTAAATCACTGCCCAAGACTGCACCCAATAACATTTGTATAAAATTAACTGGTTCAGCTACTTCAGAGCCATATTCTATTATTCAGAAAAAATAGCATATATTCCATAAAGAAGTTTTCCATCTACATTAACAGGTGAAGGTTTTCTGGCCTGAATTGCCAGTCTACTCAGTACAGGCATTTTGAGCAATGCTGAGTTCTCCTAGGACCTTGCTAAAAATCGTAATTCCTTTATTATAGTTTTGTAACAGATGATCACTACACGTGATCCGCTGAACAGCTTCAAACGACCAAGAACTTGATGTCTTGGATTTATCATCTTTCATATGTCCACAATCTCCTGGTGCACATGTCCATCAGCTATGGACCATATTATGACCACAATACAGGACTCCTGCCTAAACTCTAAACTTCACATTTACCCATATAGATGACAGATACTGATTTTTTCCAAATGAGGAAATGTCAGTCTAGTTATTATAGTATCTTTATACAGGAGAAAAAGAGATAAAAAGGGACTTCATTTCACTCTTTTCTAAATCCAGGAAACAATTAAAATTGACAGCATCAGTTAATAACAGTATAGCCACAAATAGGAAACTAAAATCTGGGTCTTGTTTTTGCAGACTGTTAGAAGTAACATTTGCACGCTTGGATTTTTACCTTTTATTTTTCCTGCAGAAGTAGCAAGTGTCTCAATGGGGCTAATACAGTTTCCTTATATATTATTTCCTTATATTTCCTTATAATATGCACACAGATCTACAAGCTCAGACTTATGACTTACATTCTACTCCTAGGAACAGAAGTATCCTCAATAGAATTGAAAAAGCCAGATCTTGCTCTAGAACCACTATTACAGTTTATTTATAGACCGGAAGTACCTCCATTCAGCAGAATACTTCTGAAGATTTAAAACAAACAAACAAAACCCCAACACATAAGCAATGTAATTCTACATGAAAATAAAACAAAAAGTTTCTCTACTCACCAATAGCTCCCCACACCCAATACAGATAAACACCTTCCACCTAAGAACCCTGGACTATGTTGATACAAGACTTTGGTAGAAAGAAAAACATTTAAAGGAATGAGGGAGGGGAAATTTTATACTATTTTTACTGCTGTTTCATCACACCAAGTCAGCATTTCTGGAACCCTGACTTCGCCAGAGAAGAAACTTCCTTTGGAAAAGCTGATTTTGCAGAGTGAAATACCAAGGGCCCTGAACTGGAGAGACGGGAACATCAAATGTCATTGCTTCAAAGCAAGCAGCTTATGGAGACTTCTGAATATCTGAAGCACAGTTCAGCCCTTATCACAGTTCAGAACAAAAGTACAGCTATGAAAAAGTTATCTTCAAGTAAAACATTACCATAAAGTTCCCAGACACTCATTACTTAGTTTTAAAATATCTTTCAGACTTATATGCTGATAATACAAAGCCAAAAGCAAGCTGCCTTGAAGACACTGAGATCCTAGAGTTCAATAAGATGGGAAGCTCAGAATATCCCAAATTAATCTCAATGCTTACATCTATCTACCAAAGAGCAGGATTTTATACTGAACATTTTTTGGTAAGAGATCAAATACCATAAAAACAGCCTCCTTACCCAGGGCTCTTGAAAAGTTGCCCAAAATCAACAAGCAAAATGGGCAATTTCAGGCTTCCAGTTCAATCAACACTTTGCTAGTTGAGCAGCTGAGTATTTGTGAAAATTAACAAATCTCCCTTCCAGAAGACAAGCATCTATCACATAGCAATATTTCAGTTAACCCTTTTTTGTCATAACTCCAAACACATCAGCTTGCCTGATTCACAAAGAAACTCCCTGCCTTTTTAAGAGGAGCAGGCAAGAAAGTACCAACATCTGAAATTTCCTTTTAAGAAAAAAAAGGAATCATGGTAGGAAAGGTCAGAACACTGAAATGCTAAGAAAAAAGGTAGATTCTTATTTAATAAGAAATTTGGTACAGAAACCTGGGGATGAGGAGAAAGGAGGTGGAGGATGAAATCCAAAGCTCAATTCTACGCCTATCCGTAATGACAACTTGGGAGTATGTCTGTATGCAACTCTGTCATATTGAATGTCTCGAGTTCATTACCTATATATAGGACTTTGCACTTACTGTAGAGAATGCTGTAGTTTTTGTTCTCTTTCCCCCCTGTTGGACTAGAGCTCCATGGGCTACTAATGGAGATTCAAAGTACTTTTTTTACTGAAACATAATCCTGTTAACTCTAAAGGAGCTCCTGTTCTAAAATATCAGCTCCAGGATAGGTGCTGCAGGAAGGCACAGAGGCAGAGGTAACGTTGTCTACCCAAACACAAACTGGTCTCACAGACATGGCAAGGAAGAATGAGCTACATACAACAGTGAGATAGGTAGACAGATCAACAGGCAGACAGACAGACAGCTAACAATAATAAATACGTACAAAGGGAGGAACATGTGCTGTTCTGAAAACTATTACTGCCTGCTTCCTGCCCCCAAATAAAGCACTACGCAACCGCTGTTTCACGTTTAACACACACACGCGCTCCGTTGTATTTCCTCACTCCCTTTCATCATGCTTTGCCCAACGAACCTTTGCAGCAAGCGAAGGTTACTATCAAGATCCCATAACTACCACTCCTGTTCAACAGGCATCTCAGGCAGAGAAAGACTAACAGAATAACACCACTTCACTGCAGTTTGTTTCCACCATATTAATCGTCATATTTTTATACAAATGGATAAGGATATTGTTATTTTTATAATGGCACATTTATGCTTTCGCAGTATATAATTTCATATTTCTTTGTGAATTCAAGAAAGAAAAGTTCATGTCTGTCAGGAAATTAAGTCCTGCTTAATAAATAATAGTGAAGACAAAACAAGATTTCCTATCAATATTGTAGCTTAAGTCACCCACTCAGTATCTAGGTAATGGACAGAAATACAGCTCTACAAACTGTCTCAAAACATTTTAGGGCATCAGTAAAATATTACAGTCACCACACTGCTTCCAGCTAAAATATTCTGTTTTCTATTCAACATTGACAACAATGCACCAGCACATTAGAAAAAAACATGAGAATAAGATTATAATTGGAGAATAAAATACCACACAAAAGTAAAGCTCTCCTACAACCTTTTTCAATAAAACCGCTGGAGGAAAAAGAAAAGTCAAGCTCCAGCTATTTTTTTCTCATAATAATGCCACTACAAACTACAAAGGAATTCCTGTAGAGGACAACAGTAATATGTTTACCAGTAATTCCTCCTGCATCCTGGTATTACAGTACCTAAGCACTACCAAATAGAGCAATCCAGGAAAGTTACTGTAATTTACAGTAGGCTATATCCCTTAAAGGAGTTGTAAATTATCTCAGTGCAGATTCCCACAGTTAAATTCTACTACCGCCACAACTGTGACAATATCCTCTCACATGCAGAGAAATGCTAACATGCCTGTATACATGTGTATCCACATATTGGCAAACATACATATATCCCTCACCAAACAGAAAAGTATAATCAGTAGGTCTTAGCATCTTTGCTTGTAGCAAAAAAATAAGCCAGATTTACCCTACTGCTACATTTGAATGCAAACCACCACAGCAAAACTCTAAAAACTGACACTCTGCCACTGCTTTAAGGTCTGCTTTTGTACTTCTCAGCAATACCTGTGCCATAAACCACAACGAAGCTTATGGATCCAAACTAAGGAGTTGTATGAATATGTATACATATTCATATATGTAGGTCAACAGGTTTCAAGTTTGAAATCAACATAAATATCACAGGTACAGATACCTGTGTACTTCCCTAGTAAATACAATTGATCATCGATGCATAATGTTACAAAGGGAATAATTCTAATTAAGAAATTTAACAGCTTCAACATTAAGAGAAACAACAAACAAGAGTACTGTCAGGGACTGAATCAACCGCAAGATAAAATTGTTACTGAGGAATTTCTAGCTCCAAATCCTGCAGGCACCCAGCTTCCCAACGTGCAACAAACACCATGACTAGCATCCGCAGAATTAGAGACAAGATGCAGAGCGACGGCCTTCTCCACCTGGGTACCGAATCAAACAGGTACTAATTGATTACATGTGAGACATGGGCTACTTCGGTTCGGTTGTAGTGTATGAGATGATACAGAAATCTCTTCTACTTCAACCTGCCATTCCATCATTAGAAAGACTTTAGAGGCTGTAATTACCTTTGAATACAAACCCAAAACAAGCCAATTTCAACTTTCTCATTCCTATGAAACCATCAACACTAATTTGTAATGCAACACACCATAGATTCCTCCAACACCTCACTCTTCCAGTGTTATTCAACCACAGCCTCTACGGAGGTATAATAAACCCACTTTTAAACAAATCGGTGTTTCATCTAAAAAGACTTCTGCTTTCAGAGAGCAAGACTACCATTATTCACTACAGATGAAAAAAAAAAAAAGAAAAAGAAACACACAAAACCCTAATACTAAACTTAATCTGAGTATCAAAGTTCAGTCTATAAACAGCAACGCAATGCACTAATTTAAGACTCAGACTTCTGACTCATCAGCTCACATTAGAGGAGAAGATTTGTAAAAGGTGATGAAAGGCAAAGCCTGGACCCAGCAGCAGAATGCCGCAATAAAAGATTACACCACCACGATCTCTGGACAGTCCTGCTTGTGGCTACAGACACAGAGAACATACATTCTAGATCCCAAGCACCCCCCCAAGGAGAAACAAAAGGATCCAGTATTGCAGTTAAAGACATTTTACACAATACTGAAAATTAAGACACCTTTGCTGCATTTTCTTGAAAAGCAGTGCATTTAGAGTGCATTAGCCTCTCACTCAAGCAGTCAGTCCACTGCAGTACTTACTAGCTGTGCTCTGTACAAGTGTCAGGAGTGGAAGACCTGTTACCTAAAGCTGCTCACTTTATTGCAGAAGCATTCACAACTGTGAGTTCTACATAATTATTTCAGATAAAAATACATTAAAAAAAAAAAAAAGTTTGACTAGAGCTTGGGAAAAATCAAAGCAACTTTACTGTTTGTGATACTAAACACTGAACTCCATGACCTCCAAATTCTACGCAGCCAGATTTGTTGGTTTTGAGAGACCTAAACCAAGTGCAAGGGAAATTCTCTGGTTTTCTTCAAAATGTGGTTGTGATCAACTCTGACTGGTTATGCAGCATCTGTTAACTACAGGTCTGCTATACTTCATAATCCCCTTCTTTTAGCTAGTGTGCACAAGGGAGAAAAGCAAAACAAAACAAAGTTCCTCTCTTGAGCTGTCAACTCCACCCAGAAGTGCAACCCAATGGCACAGAAATCAGGCTGACATGGTAGGCTAGCGCAGACATGCAAGCTAAGACATCTTTCCTAACGATCACACAGGCTGGATTATGCCCCTTAATTTCTGTACTAAGACTGCCCATCAGTTAGGAAGAACCAGCACATTTTGAGGACTCCGCCAAGCATCTTGTAAGCCACATATAACGGCATCTATGGAAGAGTTTGCTGAAGGAAGCCTTACCACCCAACACAAATGGAAGCAACAGATATATTTGACAGGAGGTCAGCAGTCTAACCTAGGACTGCCAGTTTCCTTCCTACTTCAAATGGGAAACAGGAACAGAAACTCCTTCTGCAACAGTTGGGAAAGACCACTTCTACTTAGCCAAACCAATGCAGCCTACAGTAGGCTGGACAATGTTACACAGAACCCCGAGAATGTAGGGTAAAGTAAATCAGATTTAAGTAGAATATCTTCCCCAGATAACCCACAAAACCGAGTGGCCACTGGCAAACATGACCCTTTGTGATAAGAGCAGAGAAAACCTCCCAGAATCAGTGTGAAACAGCAGAAGTGATCTCATCACCTTTTAACGCTAAATACACAACACAGTTTACAAACGCAGACCTCATTCTCCAACTCTTTCAAAAGCAAATTGCAAAGGTGAAAAACATTACAACAGCTCTGGAACTATCTCTTTGTAGGAATTCATATTTGGCCAAAACGCCAAACTGTACGTGCCTGCAACACAACGCAACACCACAAGAATTCTTTCCCTCCAGACCAAAAGGACCAACATTTGAGGCTCATTATTAATCAGTCTTTGGAGGACAGGCTGCTTAAATGTCAATGCTTTAATTAGGCACAAAAAGATAACAAAGAGAGAATCCCTTAAGGCAGTTATTTTTGTTTTATTCAGCAAGAATTTGCTAGACTCTCTTAATGTACTAAAAGATAACCAATAATTAGCAGAGCTAAGGAACCTAGAGAAACCAGATGCAGAATGCTAAGTAATTTGTGCGTGCTTCCCTGAACTAAGGGTATTTCCAAAATACCGTATTGAAATAATCAAAAGAGGAAGAAGGGTATATCGGAGTTTCATTAAACAAAGGAAAACCCTCTGTATTTTAAGCCCGAGGTCATTGAACAAGGAGACCTCCTAGTTTTAGAAATAGCTTGTCTGGCAATACTAGCATGAGCCAAACCATTTTATGGTAACAGCAGGCCTCTTACAAGAAAGGACATCAGAGCTCCGGACATCCTTTATAGGTCTGCTGTCCAATACACTTCTCAATGAAAACTAATCTTTGCACATGCTTGGGGGAGTGGGGAGAAAGCCTGCAAACTGGAAGTTTATCCAGAACGTGTGGTCCTCAGAAGTACACAGATTCTTTGCCATTGACAAGACCACCACAAGCCACCTCTTAATGCCAACAGACTTGTTTCCACCTGAAGACTGCCAGCTCTTTACACTCTCGGGATGACAGTATAAGCACAGTTGCATACAAGGGTTAGACAGTGCTGCGTCATGGGGCAAACACCAGCAGCATGTCTATCAATGCTTGAAACAGCAGTGTGTCAGGGATGCTTAGACAACTGTTAAAAGATGTTTGGCTTCGTTCCTTCTGCTCCTCAAAAGCTGTGCCTGACAAGCGGGCAATACCTGGGCACTTTCATCCCAGTGTCCTCCCACAGCATATGTACGGACGAGTTCGTTAGGACTTAGTATTATTTTCTTACTAATTATTTGTGCTATAAACAGATACCCAGTTTTCTTTACACAAAATGACACAAGAATCAGTTTTGTCAAAATAAACGTTACAGAAAAACTCCTCTGTAAAGCTTATACAAAATAAGTTTCAGTACACTACCTCAAGAGATTTTATTTAAAAAAAAATTTTTTTTTTTTTTTTTTTTTATGATGTCTTCTTTATTCAGTATGGTATTTTGGAGCTTTAACACTGTTTTTATGAGGAATTTAACACCTACACGTCTTGAGTGCTTGCCCTCCATCCTTTGTGGGTTTGGAGAACAAAAGTAGAAATGTATTTTTCTTCCATTTGGTAACTTTTCTGAATGCCAAGTGTACTTGCAGTTCTCTCCCACCTCCTTCCACACCCTTTTCTCGCCCTTCTTCGCTATTCTACTATCTCCAAGGAGTTCCTATTGCAAGGTCAGTAACAAGGCACTGGGCTTGCCTTCTAGCTCAGATTAACAGTTTTGTAAAACACACACTTACTGCCTAAGCCATTCCCAAACTTCACTGTTTAAATTCAGATAACACAATAGAAAACAGGTTTTTAGAAAAATGTTACGTTACATATTTAAATTTTAATTAAGTGAAAACTTTTAGTTAAATTACCACTCTGCAGACGAAATTAACGCATAATCCCACTGCATGGGGAAAGGTATATACTAAAGGAAATAAGTTCCAATAAAGAATTCCAGGACTCCACCATAATTTCTGGTTTCACTCTCAGAGCTGTCACAGCTTCCATTAAAATGAAAAACCAGTTTTTCAGGAACCATAATTGGAAGCAAGGATAGGAAAAGTAATCTTAGAGCAACAACACTTCACACGCTCCCTGGAAGATCACTGGGAAACAGCCACCCTGATTGACACTAACTTCATTTGCTCCTTTAACAAGGCTTAAGGTTCATGACGCAGAAGTCTTACTACCTTCTGAAAAGAACCAAACCGAGCTTGATACTGGAAAGTTACAGGTACTAGATTGCCTGATCATCAGCTTGACCTTAGCAGACTGGAGTACAAACAAGGAGACACTGCAGTCATTATCTGCTTGCTGACGACTACTCTGGCACGCTCGCCAACACGCAAGACCCCCGCAGCTGTTCTGTAGCATTAAGAGTCTTCCGTGACAGCAATGTTCAGAAAATGGGAGTAATTTTTCAACCTCCTCCAAGCTAAATTTACCACCACTGTATCATCATAGTTTAGAGAACTAGGCCCTGTAATATTTGATCAATAATAACATATGACCTACTCTGCAAAGTCACATCCGTTGAGCCCTACATCCCACATTTACTGTGAAGATTATCAGGAAGCAAGCTGCTGTGATCTCTGTTCTTTAGTTACAGTTACTCTGGCCAACAGCTTGAAAAAGATCCATAAATACTATCTGTGCAAGCTTCTAGTGTGCTCTGACAACCATGCAGTGAAAACTGTGAGTTTCTGTTTTACAATAATCTCCCAGATACAAAAGCCTTGTTGACAACTATATCGTCAGGCCAGAAAACCCTAGAACCACTGACTGCATCTTCTAAGGGCAACTTCTTGGAACAAAAAAGAAATAAAAAGAACAGGAAGGATGCTTATCCCTTTCAGGACACCCTGACAGTCCCCTGAAAGCTTGCTGCTACAGAGGAAGGGGCTGGACACCAAGGCATCTGAAGGCAGATACACACTAGTGTTGCCACAGCCCAAGTCAAAGCAGAGGCCACCAGAAAGACCAGCCCAAGAGAACAAGTCCCCCACTGACCACCAGAACCCCCTGCCAGGGTTAGCCATGGCGTGGGAGCTCTTCCTGGGGGCTGCTGTTGAGATAAATCAAAAGCACGAGGTGGCGAGAGCTTTTTGCACGCCATGCCTCATGGGCACCAGCACTGGCAACAAAATCCTTCTCCAAATACAACCGGCCTTTGTCAGAGATCAGGCTGCAACACCAAACCTCCCAGCTGCACTTTCTGAACTGAGGTGAAGGAAGGAGGAGTGAAGGGTGAGAGACTTGGAGAAGAGTTTGTGCTCTGAGAATAATTTCACAGGAAGACTAGGAACTTAATGTTCCATCTCCATTCTGGAGATGTTTGATTAAATGTTCTTACCTACGCTCACACCAGTTTCTCAAATTCCTTTAACCAACAACCAACACTGAATCAACAGGCACAATGCTAATGAAACCAGAGCTCGAGTATCTCTGCATTAGGATTATAACAGAATGAGAAGCTTAAAAATCAAAACAAACAAAAAAAAGCAATAAAAAGAGATCAAACCACACCTGGTAACAGAGGTTTAGAATAAAGCTGCTCCTACACATACCAGACTCTGGACACATTAAAGCACGACACAAAGTACTCAAGAGCATTTCTTTGAGGCTGAGGACAGCTCTTCAGAGGGAAGGCGAGGGAAGGCATTGCCGCCTGCCATCACTAACCTGGGGAAGTTCCTGCCCCAGGTCTGGAAGCAGAGCTCCCGCCAGCGCCCTCTGATCTAGGGCGCTCTGCAGCGCAACTAGCAACACACAGAGACCACAATCATCTTTCTTCCTCCCATACAAGATTCATACGTACAAGAGCGTCTTAGAATATAATTTCCTTTAAAATCCTTATTTTATACCTATCTTCCAGAAGATACCCAAAAACCATATACATAAGGTGTGCAGTAGACACCCATACAAACGCACATGCAGGCACAGAACAGTCACAGAAAGTAAGCGACGCTGACGTGCAAATTACAAAGCCGAAATGTTCTGTTACGGCTTTTGCTGCGGCCCTGCTTCCTTCAAATGAATCCCAACAAGCAGGAGCAAGTAAGATTAGGCAATAGCCTCTAACTTTTTTGTGTAACTACACACAAAAGAGATACCATATGTTCACTACACTTGATTAGGATGTTCAGATTCAACAATTCCACCAAGTTTTAGACATAAGAAGTGCTCGAAGCCACAAGATCAGCTTCATAAATATCATCCCTCAAGCTCCCTGAAACTCAGGCTTGTAGTCCTGTCTCAGCTAGACCTAACTACGCACTCTGTTCTTCAGGTAAGCTGGACTAGCACGTTGACATAGGAGCACTACACATTTCAAAATGCCAAGACAATGCTTGAAAATACCCATTCACTTGTATCCCGTAACAGAACCACATTCCTGCTCACCACTTCATTTTAATGAATCAGAATTGGAAATTACATCCAGTAGACAAACAAGGATGGTGGAACGGCTTTTCACCTTGTCATGTGTAACTTAGTGACTCACTAAGCATAAACCCTGAACTCTCTGCAAACAAAGCCAATACACATGAGCCATTGTCCACAGAGTTATTAGCGTACTGTAATTTGATCTTCTCTTTAATACATGCATGTTCTGTATAGCAGACTTTACACTACATGAAGGAATTTGCATTAGTCATGACCAAGAGCAGCAGTTGGGAATCGAAAACGAAGCACCAAACTCAGCTGGTTCTGGCTGACTACTGAGCAGAGTGAAACAGGTTGAAGGAAAGGGCCAGGGCAACTAGTTTATAATAACCCTTCCAATTCTGTACACAAAACCAAAAAGCGTCACTTGTCACAGAAGCAACATCTGTACATTTCTGCTCTTACAAGGCCAAAGAGGTATAAAGATACTGCGCTGTGGAGTACCAGCACAGGTAGAGGTTAAAGTCTGCCAAGATTCATGCCAGCAGGTACAGAGATGCTTGGTTTAGAGAAGCAGGTCCAAGTGTCACCGCAAACAAAAATCCCAGGCTCTGTCCATGCCGGGGAAAGCAGCAGCAACGCAGTCCCAGTGACTCTTCAGAGACCCGTATTTAAAAGAGATGCTTTAGAAACCAGCGTGACCATAATCAGTTTTAACAAATCGCACCAAGCCAATCACTGGGACACTTCCAGGAGTAATGCCGATTACTTTACACCATAATGACACAAGCACCAGACATTTATTTAACCAATGAAAGAGCCATGACTTGATCTCAGCTGCCAGGGAGATCAGAAACCATAAAGTCACAGCTATTAGGTGGAAGAACTGTAAGCGTGTTCCTAGGTTATAAGCACTATGTTAGGTGATGAACAACAAACACTCAGCCTAAACTACTTTTCTGAGTTTTCATTACAAGTTTACTTTCTTTGGCATTTCACCCAACCTGAAAGACAAAGAAGAAATGGTGTTGGGGAGGGGTTTTTTTTTTGTGGGTTTGGTTTTGAATTTTAAAAAAAAAAAAAAAAAAAAAGAGTTTTGGTTAATAACGCTCTTGCAAAAATAATTAATCAGGAGAATTCATACATGTACTTCAGGGCACCTTATGCATCACAATGTCTCCCTGTTTCCATCCGAGTTTTTTTTACTCCTTTCACTCCTGCCCAAATCTTCCTTTCCATGACAGTCTTCAACATCCTTACCCACAATATGGGTTAACACAGACACAGACTCTAAAAACAAAACTCACCTGCCCAGCAACATTCATGCTATTTTCTCTGCTTGTTTAATATTAAATTTTTTGAACAAGGAAACTTTGTTAGACAGACTCTAAATTTAAGAAAAACCTATTTTTCCATGACACTTCAGTAAAGCCAGTAATCGAAGCTAGAACAGTGCCCTGAAACCTCATTTACTTGGTTGGAACCATGAATCTATATTTGACTGAAGTCAACAGGCCTTAACTGTTAAGAAAGCTGGAAAAAATATTTATTCCTGTGAACCACGAGCAAAGTTTCCTTGCAGGTATTCCAGACAGACAACAGCTGCAGAACAGCCAAACCAGAAGCCCTCTGTGAACGCAGTACCTTGTCCAAGGCTCAACATAACGTTATTTGTGTCCCCGAGACATAAATAATCAAAAGACTAATACGAGCAACACATTCAATCTTGCTGCTGAAAGCACAACAAAAACAAGCTCAAAAAAACTGGCCAAAAACAAACAAAAAAACCCCTCCTAAGACAGACATTGAAGCTCTTATAGCAGAATATTTACATATTTTAACATTTGGTTAAAAACTGGTAAATGCTCCAATATTGTATTTTGGTTCATTTTAAACAACAGATGGATTTTAAGCGCAACTAATTTAAGGTTGATTTCAGCTTCAGAAAGCGTGTTGTACTTAAGGTTCCAACTAGCGATAATCTGAATTATTTGGGTACTGAAACATATGCCAGGTTGTTGAGTGCTTCTGGCCAAGAAACAAGCAAATCGACCGTACGTCACAAGCATGGAGCCGTGTCCACATGGCAATGAGACCAACTGTAGTAAAATAGCCAAATTCCACTGATTTTAAGTAAGACTTTATGAATCCATAGTCAGTCCTACAATCAGCCACAGATTAATAATGCAAAAGGAGGCTAATTTTCATTACCCAGAAAAGAGATTTGACCCTGCCCAGGCTCGGGGAGGGGGACACCACATTTTACCTGCACTGGTTTCCCAAGGATGCTCAGTAAGACTGGCCAACTACCAGCAAACATGCATCAATTGGTCTCTACCTGAATTTTTTTTAATAGAGAATTGAGACATGTCTATCAAAGAACATCACTCTTGATCATCTCAGAAAACAAGGCACAAAGTTTATGAAAATGAATTATCAAGAAGCATTTTAGTGAGTAGTACAAGATTTTGCATGCTTGGCTTTATTATTACAGGAAAACCACAGGTCTAATTGAGATGAAGACTTACGATACTACACTGTATTAAGAAATAGAATAAGAGACAACTACCCACCCAAAGCACTCTTACAAGACAAAATAGAGGAAAATGTAAGCACTAAAAACTTCCTAACTCATCAAGCTGGCAGCTGAAGAGACGCAGCTCTCCCAAAGCTCCGAGGCTTGTCAGACAATCCTCCAGGATTGTCAGCGCTGTATTTATCATGAGCTTAAAATACATTAATTTAATGAGCAGCCTGGAAAAAAATGTGGTTTTGTTTTACCTTGAACTGGAAGCTACGTGGCAGGGAAGCACAGGAGGAAGAGAGAAAGTTTATTACTATTTCATTAAAAGTAAAAGAATTTCAGGACTTGCTTCATTAACAAAGAAACTACATTGTGCTTATGAATAATACTCAAACAATCTGAAGAGCTGTAGACACCAATATGATATTCAATGCATCACTCCCCAGGTACCATCGTTCAGAACTTTAATTTTACTAGATAGCTATAAAAAAAAAAAAGCTTTACAACACTTTTTATTTAAAGAGACATATGTAATATTTAAGAAAACCTCACAATTCTAGGTCTTTTCTAGTCTTGGAAAGATGCTGATAGAATATGGTATGAATGAGGCAGCACACAGGACTGGAGTGTGTGCACTCTCAAGTCTTTCTCTAAAGCTGCAGTTACTCAACACTTCTGCTAATAAAACAGATTTTTCTGCATTTGATTTTTCAATTGTACAGAACAAAAATAAAACTGTAACTGTCACCTTCACAAGACTGCTTATAAAGTATTCATAATTATATTACAAGGTTTTACGTTCTTGTAACTGTAAATAATAATTGTTGTCATATGAGTACAGAAAGGTAATCTGCATAAGGTACACAATGACCCAGTCAGGCATTTATTAGTAGTAAATTGCAGGCAGGTCAGTACGTGTTCGCAATCACTTTGGTTATCAGCCAGTGATAACCAATACATCGACTTTAAAGGTCTCTTCCAACTTCCAAGCCCAGTCACACGCAAAGACGGAACCAAGTCTCTGCAGCGTAAGGGATAAAAGTTACGTAGCACTGCTCAGTTCATCTTTGACATACAGTCTGGGGAGGCCCGCTGGCAAAGACACCGAAGCACAGAGCTACAGAAAAATCTCGAGTATTTCACACCAGGTAACTGCTGGTCATCTTCAGTTTGAGCTCCAGAACTCTTACTTGCATGACAAAGTCTTAGAAAGCGTCAGCTATAAAAGAATATATGACTAACAAAAAAAAGGGGGGGATTGAAAAATGTAAGATAGAGGTTAGGTAGTAGAAAATTATGGCAGGAGTCAGGTTTCCATCACTCCTTTTTCCCTGTGTTGGAGGCCCACATACTAACAGTAAGGAATTTTTATTAAATACAAACCAGCATCTGTAACTTCATTTAACACAAATTTCTTTTCAGTTTTAAGATAACTGCAAGCATCTAGATTTTTGTAGTGATTCTACAATTCTGATTACGTTAAATGGCTGTCCAAAACCAAAACCATAGTTACATTAACACTCTTAAAAGCTCACTGCAAACTACAGAAACAATGGATTTTAACAAAGGCTAATCCCCTGTTTCACCTACTGAGTTTACAGAAAATTATTAAAAGGATGAAAAAACCCACTTCAAAATACCAGTTATTTCTGGAAACAAGAAGCAGATGTTCTCCTCTGTTTGGCTCAGCTGTGCTACAGTACAAGAGTGCCTTTGTTATGCTGTCAGCAATAATTTATTTTATTTATTACAGCCATTTTATAATGCCCATCAATGTACTATTTGTGCATGATTTAGATTCATGCATATCTATTTCTCTATACATAAGCTGTCAGGAAGTATCACATACACACTCCAAATAGCAGACCCTGTTATGACAGAGTTGTGCAAATCAGGTTTTTTTCTCTTTCCACTGTATTAATAAAAAGGGAACAGGAAGAGAAAGAGGAGTTAGTATTGCTAAATGAGGTTGAATTAACATTAATCAAGAATTACTGAAACAAGACAAAGTTAGGAAAATACAAGAGTTTAGAGTATAAAAATAAACTCTTTGAAGTCCAATAAAGTCAAAGCTTTCTGAACCCCGAAGAGGAAATACTGTCTAGAACAAAGTCATGAAGAACTAAAAGGAGACTATGTTGGGAAAAGGACCCATTAAAAATGGAAGAGAGCACACTCACAGAAGGGGGAAGGAAAGAGAAAGAAAAAGGAGCATAATCATTTGCTATTTTGCCCTATCAACCACTGAGACCTTATCTGTGGTAGGCACTAAACCACTCCCCAAAAGACTAACATCACAGCCTTTGTATGGATCTGATAAGGAATTCTGGGCCTCAAAACATTAAACCCTTAATGAGAGCATACAGAGCGGCATAAACATTCATCCTTCCCCTCCTACTGCTTTGAACAAATTATTTCGTTCTATTAAAGTATTCCCAAATTACTAATTTAATATCCCCACCTGTGACACAAGAAACAGGCAGGATGATATACAAGACAAAGCTAAAACATTGCATGGAAGTACGTAAATCCCATATTCCCAACCTGCAAGAACTGGAGGACCTGTGTGTATAAATACTCCCACATTTAACACCACACAGACATCAGCATAAGCCTGGAAGACAAATGCGGATATTAAAATATTAAACAAGTGTATGAAATCCTATCGTTTAAATATAGGTATGATTTTTTTAAGTGATTAAGTGTCCAATTACTGCAAAGGTTTCCTCTATCCGACAAGACAGTACACACAGAAGAAACGATTTCTTCGGATAATCTGTTATCGAAACTAACATCTGGGAGAACCCTCACAAATTCTGCACTTTCAGGCTGAACCCGAGAGAGAGACAGATTTATATATAGTGTCAGTATATGGTCACAGTCAATCTGTGTAACCAATGAGTCGTAAGTTCTACTGAAGTGGGACTCGCATCCTAATGTGGCAATTTGCCACGTACATGGGTATCAGTCCATGAGCAAACGTTTTGAAAGACTTTCCACAAGAACTGCCAGCTTACATCACATATCTGTACAATTTTATGATGCACCGGAGCAGAGGGAAGAAAGAAAATAAAAGAAAGAAAAATATCCAAAAGATTTCCCAGATTTGGGTAGTACCAAAGTAAGTTTCTAAATGGAGTAACAGAACAGCAATTACATAAAAATGTATACATCGTTAACTGTTAGCTACAATCTTTAGGAGTTCATCAAAATAATTCCCTCTGCCAAATAAATTAAAGATTATAACACATAAAGTATCTGAGCAACAACAACCAAAAAAAAAATCAAGTGTGTACTTGTCTAATATGCATAACTTATACACTTAAACAATTAGCAAACACTGGAATGTTACCACAACACTGAAAACTTGCCCTAACAGAGATTTTTCCAAACAAAAATATTTGTAGCATCAAGAATTAAAATTTTTACTTGAGCAAGCTGTCAAGATAATTCCCCAAAATAAGTAAATTATAGAAATATTTTATCATCTCCCTTCTCAGTTCCTCAGATCATACAAATCAAAACATTCGGTCAAGAAAAAGTCCTAAAAATCAAAATCATATGGATAATAGTACTGCTCATACACGAAATTTGACATGTGGATTATTTATCTGTATTTTTCCAGAGACTGCTGTACACATGATAGTTAGGAAGCACCAGACCATGCTACTTATCAGCACAGCCCCAACCCTGTAATTTGTAATACCCAGGTAAACTGCCCATATAAACTGCAGGAACAGAAACAGAGAGGGGGGCCGAAAGGGACTGAAAGCTATTGAAACTCGTGGTCAAGCAGCTTTGGCTCTTCATAAAATGCCAATCGAGGTTTGGGGAATTTTGGGGGTTTTCCTGTATAAAAATGCAGTTGAAGTATATAAGCAGCCCCATGCAGCTGATTTGATGTGGGAGGAGCTGATGATACCTTTCTATGAGAGTAGGAGGGGAGAAATTTGTCCGTGCACAACTGGATACTTCAAGACAGGAGTCACCAGCTTGTACACTCTGCACAGGGACACCCGAAACTGGGGTCTGACCCTAAGGGCTGTGCTAAGCAGGTTTTGACTGCCCTGACCAAAGTCTTGCAGCCTACAGAAGAAAGTTGACAAGTCAGAATGCTTAGCACAATTAAAAAAAAAAAAAAAAAAATTAACATTGCAATTGCTTCCTCCAGTTCCCTTATCACCCTATATCCATCTGTCATCACATCTCAGAGCATATGCTTGTGAAATCTGGCAGAGAACGGCCGCGCTGGGGAGGTTCAATTTGCTTTGTGTCTGAACAGGTAGTATAGATTCAGAAAGGGGACCCCCAGATACACTGTGCTAACGAAACAGGGAAGTGCTTTTCTTGAAATCAGGTTAGTTTCTAAATGTATATTAAACAAAAGTACCCCGAGAAAACAAAAGTGATTTGACTGTAATTATCCACTCAGCAACAGGCAACAAGAACAGAGGACCCAATCCTGCCAAGTTTTAAGTACACGTTTAACTTTAATCACAAGTAGTCTCACTGTGCAGTGTCTCTAAATGCCTGCCAAAAAAGGGCCAGATTAACAAGGGAATTACTTTTTTTTAAAAGTCATTTTAGAAGTACCATTAGTTAGATTAGCAAAGATTAGATTTTTTTTTTTTCCCACAATTGAGATACCTTGGCAAATTCAAACCTGCACACAACCCCAATGTCAGCCTCAATGGGAATCTGCACAGATCCACATGAACCCAAGAGCACGGTCCAGTGCAGTTGGACATCATGATATCTGACAGTTTAACATCACAAGGTTAAGTGAAATATTTATTTTAAGGTGGTTTTAGCCAAAATAAGACCCTAAAGAATTCCATGACAATTGCTGAGGGGGGGGGGACTGGGGATGTCCTAAAAAAAGCCGTACACAGCCATGAGACGTCAGTATTGCAAGAAGCAGCAGTGGGCAGATGTTTCAGGCCAGGCCAGATTACCTGTTGCCCAAAGTCAAACCCGTGACGAGCCAGCACGGTATGCTAGCTCATGAATGACACTTCTGTGATGAACCCAGCTGCCCAACACTGCAAACCACACCAGCAAAGGAATTTTGCTAACTGAAGACTACAGCTGAAGAGAAAGAAAGAAAAGTCTGAAGCAAGAGGGGAGTGATAAAAATAAGAAAACAGAAACAGAGAGACTGCCTCATCGTTAATTTAGGGAGCAGAGACACAAGGAGGAATGTATCAGATATCCCAAGACTAAAACATTGGGACTAAACGTGTACTTCAGCCACTTACAAGGCTGACTTGAAGGGGAATTGGGGTCTCTGTCCTGCTAGGACATACTCTGAAGCAGTCTCTGCAGCAGTTCTCCCCGAGCAGCCTTTTCATAATTAACTTATAAGGAAGACCAGGCAGGACATTGTGCTCTACATGAAGTATCAAGGGAGAACAGATGTTTCCCCATCTCAAAGGGACAATCTCAAGAGCGTATCATTTCATAACACTAATTCTTGAGCACATTTAAAAAAAAAAAAAAAAAAAAAACAAAAAAATCCCAGTAAGGGAAGCAAGTTAAAAAAGGCTAGGGTAAGCAAACAAACTGCAATCAGCTTTTCAGTGAAACGCAAATGCTATCAAGCATATTTCATTATTAAATTAATACTCCATGATATTAACATTCCCAAAAATACACGGCTGATTACAGACTAGCTTGCGGGGAAGGGACAGAGACGGCAGTTATTTGGAAAATGCGTTTTATTGCAGCTAACCAGCCTCGCACATTTCTGCACTCCCACTCACTGGAGAAACATTCTCTTTATGAAGTCTGCGAAGCATAATTAGTTTGGTTTTGTTTAAATCTGCATCACTGTACAGGTAAGCAAAGTCTTTCAGCTCACTAACTTTTCCCAGAAGTTCTATCTCACTGAAACATGCATAATTTTACTTTTCAGTGATCTGCCTCTTCTTCCTACAGCTTGCCTGAAATAGTTCATAAAGTGCCTTACGGCCGCATCCAGTGCATCGCTGGATGTTTAAAACGCTGTTGGTCTCCAGAGGTCCAACTTTGGAAAACAGAAATAAATAAATAACCCCACTCTACACAGAAGAAGTTTGTGAGCGCCAGCCTGGTCGTGTGCGGCACGCCAACACCTCGAACCCCGGCACCGAGCAAGTAAAAGCCTGTCGGAATCCAGATTTACGCCAAAGAAAAACAAAACAAAAGAAAAAAATGAAGAAAGAAAAAGAGCCCGAGGGGAAGGAGCCGCAGCCCCCTTACCTCCGCAGTCCTTTCTGACGGTTTCTTTCGCAAAGCCTGTTTAATCTTGGGGTCCACAGGAGAGGTCATTCTATTGCTCTGCTCCTGCCGGTCCGTAACTCCTCAGAACAGCTGGCGGGGGCGATGCCTCCAGGCGAGCAGGGAACAACCCAACACAACAACACAACGCCATCAGCCGAGGCTCCCGCCGCCCGGGCTGCTCCCGCCGCCCTCCCGCTCACCACCGACGGCCCGCTCCCGGCTCGGAG
>JAOBAS010000040.1:19662337-19675369 GCA_025311575.1 Elanoides forficatus
TGCCAAAAACCATTAGAAAGGGGAGGGTGGGTAAAAGAATGGGCAGGGCACAGATAAAGACTTAAAACAAAACAAAAAAACCAAAACAAAAAAAAAAACACCCTTGCCATGGGAAACTGCCCACCAATAATCTGGCATGAGTAACCAATTCAACATCTCTTATTCGAAACGTTTAATGTCTCATTAATTTTTGAGGTCCGCTTAAAGTTGCATAACTATAAGTTGCAAGATGATTTCACAAACAGTGGGGATTTTGTGACTCTGACCTGTTATAACCCAGAGAGAACATGCAATGGTATTTGTAGTTTCCTACTGAGTAGTTATTTTCAGAGGCCAAAAGCCAAACACTTGCATAACTCAATATTACCATACTGTGTATCTATGACATTTGTAAGTGGACAACATTTTGGCTGACAGTGTTGAGCTAGTAAAAGGGCATGCCTACGGAGGGGAGCCAGTTTAAATATGATAAAGATTAGAGTAAATAGGATTTCAGTCCTCCCCCTTTTTTAAGTAAACGGAGTAATTCTCTGAGCATGTGGAAAAATAATAAACAACCTCTCTACTGCCAAATAACAGGCCAACAGTCTAGACTTTTTCTTAACTGGTAATCAACTAGATTAAGAAATCGTGAATAAACGCCTGACATGCTATTTCCCTGCTTTATGCAATTGAATACATGCTACTTATTTGTGAAATCCTAGGAGAACCATTACAGCATTTGAATCAAGACTGAAGCCAGGGAAGATTTGCAATTCTTACCATTTTCTTGCTGCTGGTGTCAGTCTCGGGGTACTTTGCTATCACAGCCGAGAACAGTGCAACAATTCGGCCAGCATCACATCAGCTTTCCACTGTATGCGTATGTTTTGTATGTTTGTAGGAAGATACATGTCTGTGTGTTTGCGTTTCCGTGTGTGTGTATAAACTATAATTTGATTATGAACAAATGTTGCGCAGTTTAGTAGACTCGGTTCAGGCCTGGGAGCCAGGAATGCTCGGTGAACTCATTGCAAAGTTATGTAGGCCAAAATTCCCTGTATCATCCTCTGGTTTTAGTCACATTTTGGTGCTGTCGGTCTGATTTTTCTGATGAAGAGAGTATAAACAGCTCCTGCTGACATTAGTGAGTTAGCAAGCACTCAGCTCCTCCACACTGGTAAACTGGGTCTCCTCGCATTGAAGCACTCGGTGTCAGAGGCGGTTGCTTTTATCACCTGTCTCTGCATGATGACATACATCCTTATTATTCCTTATGATCTGTCCTCCGGCTTTTAATGACCCTACAGTGCTAATGAGATGTTTGGTTCCCCCACCCAAGCACGACCATATGGATGAGATGGTATCAGGCAGCTCGCTGAAACCATTAAATCTCAGGCATGCAGAATATCCAGAAAGTTCCTGTTTTCAGCGTGTCGGTTTTAGTCTTCAAATGCAGAAGCGTACGGCGTGCTCACATGATGTCAGCAGCATAACAGAACAAACTGTCTTCTGCAGACAAAATCCTGTCTATTTTTAACTTTAAAAAGATCTGCAGATGACTCTTCTTCCACTCGGTGTGGTTTTCCTCCCTTCCTCCCCTCCTTCCAGAGACCCTGGCCTTGGTAATGTCACACAGTATCACGATAGATGGGATGGCAGCGATATTGAGTCCCCCCGAGCCTGCGATGGCCTCGTCCCACAGCCCAGAAACTCTCCTAAAGCGGACAGCTGAGGTGCTGCTGCTGAGAGGAGACCACCAGACTCTCTTTTACCTTCACGCATCAAAAAGCCGAGACATGCAGGGGTGCCGGCCGTCCTTCCTCAGCTGCAGGGGAGCGACAGGCGTGCGGACCCGGGGGAACCGGCGCCGCTGGGCGCAGAGCCCGACCTGGGGGTACGGCACCAGCGAGAGCCAGCGCGCAGAGCTCCTGGACGACCTGCTCGCTTCTGCTTTTGGCACACAGAACGGGGAGGCACCCGCAGTGCAAACCCTGTCAGCCCACCCCGAGGGTCTGCAGCATCTCCTAGCAGGGATTTCACCCTGTGACTAAGGTACAGCGGCTCCTGGGGTGCGTATGGGGTCGGGGGGGGGTAAGCGTGAGGGGAGAGGGAAGCGTTACTCCGTCCCGTGCTCTTCAAGTAGATGATTGCACTGGTTGGGTTTTTAAATGCTAAAAGTGCAGCCGTTCGCAGTCTTCCTTGAATGAAAGGAAGCCTTGTGTATGAAACACAGGGAGAATTTCCTTTACTGTAACTCGTAGGGAGCAAAGGAAATAAAAGCAGAACAGCAGCTAGATGAAGGTCAGCTGATGGTATGAATCATGCGGTGATGCAGGTTACCGAGTGCGCGGCTCGGCGCCCTGCCCAACAAAACCAGATGCCACCTGCGTACACAAGTGTCACTTACCTACAATCACTTACCCCACATGGAAGTAATTTCTCTTGCTTGGAGCAGAACGGGCTGGGTTTTTTTGGTTTCTTCCTATGATACGTGAATTTAAAAATTAGGGAAAGATCTATCAGGTAGGACGACAGTGATGATATTGAGGCAGAAGCAATTTCTTTAGATTTTTAGGCATTTCATTTCACCTAGGTGAAATCGGAGATGCAAGCGTTCCCTAGTCTGAAATACTGAAGAGGTGATGGAGGTTGCTGTCGGGGTGTTGGCAGAGCTGTGCCTGGAAACGTATTTGCTATTGCCATTAAAAAGGGGAACATAACGAAATTCATGCAGAGAGCTGCCTGGCCTGTAGGAAGCACACTGACTTCCAGAAACACCGTGACACCAAGAACAATCCTGGGAAGGAAACATTCTTTTTAATAAGTGCGTGTGAAATGGCTGCGCAACTTGAACCAGCAAACTTTGACTTTTCGGGGAAGCTGAAGGGGGCTCACCGTATTTTGACACGTCGCAGATAAGCTGCGCTCCAAGCGCCCCAGCCGCCCTCCGTGCCATTAGGAACGCTCTCAGTGCCGTACCAGCATGCTAAAAGCCATGGATGGTACCAGCAGATATCTCCACATCTGAATTTTTCAAACTGTTTTAGTGATTAATATTTTTCTCAGAGCTTTGGCTAGCGGGCAGATTCTTTCCATAGAAGCCTGCATTGCATTTAAACAGTGGGGTTTCATTGCTGTCTTTATCCAAGGCAAAATTGCCTTTGCAGTAGAAGTGTTTTCTCTTACATAAACAACTGCTGTAGTAGTTGCTATTTTGTGACCTACTAATTGGGTCTGTCTCCAGGAGAGTATTACAAATGTGCTGCACTTTTTAAAGAAGGTATCAAGAGAAATGGAAACAGTTTGTGGGCTTGCAGTTAAGGAGACCTTGAGGTAGCGGGAACCGCCCCAGAGTTTTTTCCATTGTGGTCTAAAAGAAGGATGTGCACGCAAACGGTAAAGAATCTGCAACCCAAAAATGGCAGGAAGAGTATGACGATAAGAAACCAAGAGAGCAGAGCTCAGCAGGAGCCTGTGTCCAGGGTGGGAATCACCCGCAGCTGCAGAGGTGTCCCGGGGCTCTGGCCGGTGGCCGGCCCCGGTTGGTGGCGAGTGGGGACGGATGCCAGCGACGCCACGACCGCGAGGGTGCGGTGACTCTGCAGAGCCCACCGGGGAGGGTGGTCCCGCAGGTGGAAACGCCGTGGGCAAGGAGGGGGTCACAGCTCTGTTGGCAGGAGCGTTCTCCGCGCTGAAACAGCAAGACCGCCACATGCTCCGGTAATGATGCTCAGCTGCCTCTTTAGTTGACGGTCTGAACAGGAAATAGCCGAATCACAAATTAATTAGAAACGCTTAATGAGCTCTCATGCTTTGACTGTAAGGGATGAAGGCAGAGGACAGACGCTGCTGACGGAAGACGTTTCCTCTAAAACCGCCTCCGTCGTACGCGTTCTGAAACAGCGGGGATTCACCCCGTATTGCGGAGAGTGATGGCTTGCGCTGGACAAATCCCAGGTGGGCTCCCGCCGAGCGCTGCCCGAGCCGGTGACTCTTTCGCAGAGCCAAGGGCGAGCTGCCGCAGGAACCTGCCGTCCGACGGGGTCAGCAGCTTCCCAGCGAGCGAGCCTGGGAAAAAACAGAGGAGGATGCGACAGTCAGCTACGACATATTTGAAGGGTTGCGTTTAGGTTAAGGATCCTTCTCCCCTTAAAAATGGGAGTCCGAATTCATAGCCGTGAAGAGCCGCAATTGCCTGGGGCAGCGGGGCTTCTCCCTAGCCCAGGACAGGCCCTTGATTTTAATACTAAATCAATTCAAGCCTATGGTTCTTAAAAAACTCTATCTGTTTCCATGGGAAGGGCCTGCTTTTCGCTAACCTATAATTTAAGAAATGGTTCGCAGATTTAAGCTGTATTTTGAAAAATAAATTTGCCTCCAGGCTGATGGCTTTTACAGCCTAACCAGCCTCAGAACAATGTCACGTGAAATGACAGAGATCAAGACCTTTATTTAAACTGTTGGAGCTGTACAAGAAAAACAAGCCTGGAGAATAAAGCGCACGATCATTAATTATTGCGGCACAAGCAGCACAGCTGTAATTATCTTGTTCACCAAGAATGTCTCCTGCAAATTTTATCAGTCGTATTGTTAATACATGGAAACAGGAGCCCTTATTCTTTCTGCTCTTTCGGTACTGATCAAAATTAGACAAGATTTCTAGTTACAGCTGCTATTAATAAATCTACTCCTTGAAAATTTGGTAGTTAATTTCTTAGGATTCAGTACACTCAATAAGCTATTGAAAAATATAATTGCTCATGGCTGTAATTTTGAAGTAATTATAGAAGAATTGCTGAATGTAGTCTTTTCAAATGCATCAAAGTTCTCCAAAGTGAAAAGCGTCTCTGGCAGAAAAAAATCAAGCACACAAACCCATTTGTACCCTCTTCCCCAAAATCACTGTTTATAAACACTTTGGCAGCATAATGACCTTCGCAATCCCCGTGCCGGAGCCTTCAAACGAGGGTGTTTGCTCAGGAGAGGTCCCACCAGCGGTCCAATATCAGCGCCAGGAGCCGACCAAGTGACTTGCCGTGATCACCCCGATACAGGCTCAGGCTTTTCCTCCGTGTGCTCTCACTGCTGCTTTCTGTGCTAGCTCTGGGCAATTTATAAACCACTTTTCTTTCATTGACATCAGTGGAAGCATTCTAGAAATTCATTCTATTAGCCAAGAAAACTAAAATAATTTGCGTTTAGGAAGTAAGATGCTCCGTTCTCAAGGAAACGCTCTCACCCATCTTTTTCAGCCCAACTACATGCACTTCCATAAGAAACACCACTTTCATTTTCTATGCCACTCAGGGAGAACATTTGTTTTCCGTTAACAGGCTGGGACAAACTCCACCTTCAGCTCTCCCATTCGGCCCCAGCAATGCCACGAGCGATGCGTACGTGTGTCTCAGAGCTGCGACTTCAGCCCGTCCTACTCGAGAAGGAAATAGCAACGAGAGCAACCCTGCATCTCGCTTATCGCAATTGCTCCAAAGCAGCAGAGCCACGACGGGACATCACTGCAGCATCCCGCAGCTCCTTAGTTCTTCTCCTTAAGAAAAAAGCTGAGTCTGTCCCACCAGCAGCACAAAAACTCACACTAAGGAGTTAACGAAGAAGAAAAAGCAAGATCCAGATTAAACAGACGCTCTGGTTACGGTGGTTAGAAACTGAACAGCAAGAGCAGCCAAAGACATGGTGGTCGGAGAAAGTTCCTCTCTCTCAGTGGTTTAGAAAGCACAGGATAGATGAAATCCTGAAATAAAAAAATATCAAAATCGAACAATGTCTTTACAGGCTAAACCGGGACCTCCAGCGTCTGCGGCACCGCGGGGGCTCCCCCGGCCCTGGGCTCCCCGCGGCACGTGAGCTGTGACCTGCGTCGGGGGAAGCGGCTCCCTCTTGTTCACGCAAGGTTCTGATTTTGTAATGGGGAAAAGATGAGCTGGGGCAGGATATTTCTGTCCGGTACCACCCTCCTCCCCCCCCCGCCCTGAGATAATAGAAGTTGAAGATTTCCCTTGGTCTCTAACTGCATCTCTGAGATGACATATCTACAGAAAAACTGTTACCAAAGGAGCCGGGTTGCAGGTCCTTGAGGAAAACAGCAGCAAACAGAAAGCCTCGAAGGTGTTTGGGGAGCGAGGGGTGGATCACCCCAGGACGCCCCACCAGCACCCGGACTGGGGCTCCTCTCCCTGCCCAGGGCTTGGCCGGAGATGAGGCACAGGCAGAGCGGCTGCGTCACAAGAAAAAGGCATCTGCTTATCTCCCGTGCTGCTTTTGAAATCCGGGACCAACCTATGGCCCAAATACTTCCTTCGGGATGGCGCGATAAGGACCTGCCGGCTGCTCCGGGATGCCTCATCGGTGCCAAATGGCAGCGGAGCTGCGCCGCGCTCCCGAGCTCTGCCCAGGAGTCACGGTTCCTCGCCCTCGGCGGTGTTTGAGCCCCTAGACAGCTGGCCGGATTGTACTGCAAGGCTCCAGAGCTTTGGTGGAAATCTGGCCTTGAAATAGAAGCGAGTGTCTGCAGCAGGACCGGAGCTCCCGAGCCCCGGCGTGAGCAAGCCGCGCGGCCGGCGCTCGCCCCGCAAACCACCGGGGCCGGTCGTTCCGCCCCGTGCTCGCCACAGCCGGGATCGCGGGGCTCCCGTGGGCGCCGACGGGCCGGATCCACGTGCAGGAGCCGCCCTGCCCGCAGACCGGCCAGCCCCGGGCATCGTGAAACCCGCAGGGGCTCCGAGCGACGGGCAGCGGGGCAGAGGAAGCGACCGCGGGCTGGCGTTGGGCCGGCGAGCGTTAACGTCATGGCTCGGGGAAGGGGCCCGTGTCACCAGGCTGTGGCTCTGAGCTCGTCCAGGAGACACGATCCTGTGGCAGGGGCGGCCGCGCAGGCTCTCAGCAGCGCGGGAGATGCGGCCCGGGTGCCTCACCGCAAAACGCGTGTGATGTTCTTCAGGGAACCCTTCCTGCAGCGGCGACGTCTCAAACCACGGAACCAGCTACTGACTGTCATCTGTCTTACTTCTACGCCTTCTTCTTCCGCGCAGTAATTACCGGTGGCTGGCATTAAGAGCTCTCCGTGCCCTGTTGCGGCTGGTTCTCAGGGGCGCAGCTGGAGGCAGGAGCTCGGGCGGCGAGTCCCCACCCTGGGAGCAGATGTCTTCAGCTCCAGCTGGGAACAAACAGCTGGAACAGGCAGAGGTTTAGAAATCAAATTCTGCCACTGTACAAATATTTTCGGTAGCGAAAATAAACAAAGGCATGGGAGTAACACGCTTCCTCCTGCTACTGTGCTTCCTAGGAGGAGAGGGGCTGTAAGAGAGCAGAGGACCTGCGCGAGACCCCGGCGGGTGGCCGGAGGGTGACGGCTCACACGAGGCCGTTCGTTTGCGGAGGCCACACGTGTCCGGCCTTGCAGGACGGCCAGCAGACATTGGCAAGGCAGAAAACGCTGCCCAGCAGCGGTCCCTCGGGGGAAAGGAGAGCCACAGCGCCCGTCCGACACACCACCCCTCCTCAGCCGATTCCCGTGGGATCCGCGGCTCCGTGGGAAGCTCCGGGTTGGCGCTTTCTGTGCCGGTCGGGGCAGGACCTCACGCTGCCACACTTTGGTGCTGAGCGAGCTGCGTGTCCTGCGATGACACTGACAAAGCTGGCACGGCACAGCTAAAAGCTGGAGGACATATATTTAAAATACTGCTTTTCTGTTAGGGACAGTGGAAAAGTGCACGCTCTGGGTCAGCGGTTAACCCCCGCTCTGCTGGTTGGGACCCGCGCGGTGCCTCTGGCGTTACCGCATCCAAACGCCGCTCGCGTTTCTCCTCCTTTCCCCCCCCCGAAGGCAGCAGGGACCCGCAGCCCCAGCCCTGCGGTTTGGTTTGCTGCCCCGGCTGGGGGGCAGGAGGGGGGGGCACCCCCGTTCCTTCCTCCTGGCCCCCAGGGCGGGGGAGAACTAAACACCGGGCCCAGCCAATTTACCTTCAAGCTCCTCTGCCAGGAGAGGTCTGGAAGCAAAGCCCACGATTCCGGGGAACCAGGATCTGCTCTAAAAGCCCGGATAGATCCCACCAGGATTTGAACTTGTGGTTCTTTGACTGTCAAAGCTGAAAAGTGCCGATCCCAGTAAAGCAGCATCTCCAGCGAGCCCCAGCAATGCTTTTTGCGAACCGGTGTATTAAGGTTTGCCTGTAGCAATAGCACAGATAATGTTACTGTGCGCGGGCAAGACGGGAAGGCCATACATCAGTGTGCAAAGCCTGAAACTGCTCCTGGATCCCATGAAAAAACCCGAGGGCATGGCTGGAACAGAATGCACGCTGCAGCACATAAACAGAGGCGTTACTTTCAGCACAAACACGGACTCGGACGACTTGTGTATCTCCACGGTGTACGCTCATTTTTAACTCCAGCTACAAGGCCGCTACTTTTTAATGATAAATGTTTAACTCAGGTTTGGAGAGAGAGAAGAAAGCAACCACGGTTCAGCAGCGAGCTGTTAAGGAGCTCTGTGCGTCTGTGCAGCCGACAGCGACACAGCGAGCTGCTTCCCACCCCGTGGGTCCAGAAATCGCCCTGTGGTTACTCCGCACTACACTGCGTGGAAAATAATCATCTCCTCTCCTGCAGACCGCCCCGGTAGCCATGCAAGGGATGAAAGACGCTGTGGTACTTGGATGCCTGTGGCTTGCTTCCCTGCCTCTGCCTAGGCAAAAGTAAATTAGCTTTCCCCTTTGTTTCAGGAAAATCAAGGGAATTACAGAAAAGGAGTAACAATACATTAAAAATATTGGCTAGCAAGTGCTATATCCCCGTCTAGCTGGAGAGTCAAAAAGGAAACCCATTCTGGGCATTAACATCAGCGTTTTCTGGATGCTGCAGCGATTATACTGCTGAATTTACCGCTGACATCGTGGCTTGCCAAACACCCCCCCAGACACACGATCACCGGCTCACCCCGCGCATCCCCCGTCAAGAGAGCACCTCACGACCACCTGCTCCGGTAACACAAAAACTCTCTGTCCTGCGTTAGGAGCGCTCGGCCAGCCGAGTGCCAGCCCCAGAAGCACTGCGGGAGGTCTGACGGGCCGTTTAAAGCAGCGGGCGCAAGCGCGTGGCACCAAGACCCCAGAGCGGAGCCTCCTGCCCCTCCTGCAGCCCCCACTAAGGCTGAGCATCTCCTGCCTTTTGAATCCATCACGGCACAGGAACACCAGGCCAAGCAATAAACCCCTCTGCTACCGTTATTAAAAGGCAATTGATTCCCTGTCGATTGCTTTTACGCTGCCCCAGCCACACGGAGCATTAAGCCGTTTGATACCAAGCTACTCGGGAGGGGAACTGAGAACGCGCAGTCTGAGCAATTGGCCCGTTCCCCGCTCGTAGGGGACGCTCACGGTGGTGTTACAGGACCAGTTTAAACAGCCGCCAGTCCGCTGTCGCGGCTCTCGTTCCTCCTCGAGAGGAAACCAACCCGTCAGGTAACCGGTATCTTTTTACAAGACGTGAGCTGGCAGGTGCAAGTGGAGACCCTGGGAAGCTCCGGCCGGAGCCCGTGGGACCCGCCGAGTCTCCTGCCCCGCAGCTGGTCTCTGCCGCAGGGGCCCTGGGCCACCCGCCTCCGCTCCTGCCCCGGCTCGGCCCCGGCCAGTCCCGCACCTCGCGTGCAGCGGGGGCACCTGGGGAACGTGCGCTCCGGGAGAGGAAACCACGAGAAAGCTTATGAAAAATAGGGGATGCTGCTACTGCAGGCAAAGGTCTCCATCTTTTGCTGATTATTTATTCCCTCTTCAAGGATACAGGACCTGTCTTAATCCGAATGCTCTAAAAGGCATCATATGTACACTCTGCTACATCTCCCAGGCTAATTCTTTTTTCTTGTTGTATGATTATCACTTCACGTTTCTTGCCAGCACTGTATCGTAATTTGAACTTATTTAATAAAACCTTACAAAGACTTCTCAAGAACCTTTATTGCTGTGCAGCAGCCCAGAGAGACAGAAAAGGGATTGTAACTGGACAGATGGGCACAAATACGGTAACTTGTAGGAGAGGAATTACAAACACTCGACTAGCATGACAAACTGCTCTGCAGGTAAATTTGGGAATGGAAGTACGGACCAGCGCAAGGCCCGCGGCTTTATGCATACGTCTGTTCTCCTCATGCAAAGTCAAGCATCAGTACAGACGGTCAGGACCACCCTCCCGTCTTACTATCGCTTTTTTTGGGCCGACAACATTCACAACTGACGGGACAGCAAGTTCAAACACAAATCCCTGCCTGAAATTACTAACTCCTTAAGAGACTCCAAATGAAACGGCTGCAGCGCCTCCGAGTACTTGGAAGCTCGCCCCAAAAGGGACGTGTGATAGGAGACGGACAGATGTCAAGCTTGAGATGGTTATAGTTTAAAACACTTGCCAACACTCTCGCACCACGGGTATAAAAAATGGACACAAAAATGTATCAGAAGTAAACTGACATACTGTATTTATTGCACAAATTTCCCCTAAAATTGGGAATGGTTATTATAATACAAGTGCACATCTTGGGAAATATATACAAAAACAGAAGAGATAACAAGTATGTACATTTTACCCAGCATTTTACAAGTACCACCATCTAAATAATTTAGAGAAAGCAAAAAATTGTCATAAAACATCTATAACAACTAATAGGGAAAACATATGCAAGGTGTAAAATCCTTTCTTTTAAATATTTTTTGTTCTTAGCAGCCCAGTGTTTGCCAATTGCAACAAAACCAAATTTGCTAATTTGTGTGCCTAGTACACTTAGTTTTCAGCCAGAAAATTAAGACATGTTAATGGAGATTGGTAATAGTGGAAAAAAGATCAAACATTAGTTTTCTATTCACATAAACAACTGCGATATACTTTTAAAAAGTCGACACTATAGTCCTGTAAAAAATCCCTTTTTGTATTATTTAACAAACAGACGTACGTACCACGTTGTTCACGTACCCTAGAAGTTAACCTACAGAAAAACTTCCCATCACGCGAGGGTTTTGGTTGGGTTTTGACCACGATACTGCTGGCGAGGGTGCCACCGCGCCCAGAGCCGCCGTTCGGCCCCGGGGGCTCCGAGGGACGGCGAGGAAGCCGCGTCCGTGGCCGCTTCGCCTGGGACTGACTGAACACATCCTTACGAGGACGTTAAGGGGTTGCGTTAGGCGGAAGACAGCGGAGAAGGATGCCACCGAACAACCACCTTTTCCTCCTTCTCAAGTGAATACTAATTTCAAGGGCCTTTCCCGAGAGTCAAATCCGTTTCAAAGCAGTACCAACGATTCGCCTCCTCATGGTGAAATGGAGGAGAACGTAGTATTTTCCTGTAAGGACGCATTCTAAGCGCAGTCCTGGGAGGCGCCAGGGTTACGGCGCGGCGCTGCCCACCTCCTTGGGCCCGTCCCACGGGTGAAGCCCCGTAAGGAACCTGCCCCGAGGCAAGGGCAGGAGCGCAGCCCCAGGAACCTCGGGGTTCCTCGCCGGGAGCGCAGCGCCGGCACTGCGCCCAGCAGCACTGTCACCGCCAGGTTACAACTGCAGATCTATGTACAATGCTCGGAATCGTAACTATTGGCTATATAACGTATCATAGCAAAGAGTTAAAAATTCGTATTCTGAGCTCAATCCTATATTTCATTAAAAATGTGTTTACACAACTGGGCCCCTATGTTTTGTGCTCATTCCAAAAGCCAGATGTAATACAATTGTGTGGTGAAGAAAGGACATTTGAAGAATAAGGGAGAAACATATCCTTAGATCACATATTAAACACAAGTTTCTTCCCTGCAGCAGTCAGCGTTAGATTTATATACAAAAGAGTTTCAAATGACACTGCCTGTATTAACGTTTGGTTGACTTACGTAGACTCGGTCCCGCATGGAAAAGCGTGTGGGTTTGCCGTGTAGATCTTCCCTGGAACAGAGTCTTAAGTTACAGATTTTAAGTATTACTGAAAAAACCACTCTGGGTGAAAGCCTGGCCCCAGCAAAGGAAGGGAGGAGAGTTTTGTCGTTGACAGCAGTGGGGCAGGGATCTCTCCTATTGTTTTCAAGTTTATCAAACGGTTAAAATAGATTCGTATTTAAAATAACTCTGCAAACAACAATAGCAGGCGTGCTATACTATTGAAAAGATGATTACAGAATGACGTATTTATAGAACTGTTCACAGAGTTTAGCGCCCAAGTGAACACGTATCTCCTGCTTCTGTGGACAATCCATGAATTTCAATATACTGAGCATAATCGATGAAAACACAACCTAAAAATCAGCAACATTAATTGGCTGCTAGGACAAATACACAAAGAAAAGCCTATAATGAAGTGTCCAGTTAAACTGAGGTAGTAGAGCCTTTGAAAACATAATCCACCTACCACTGTATATTTACATTACTTACACCAGATTGGGTCCATCAGCTATTCCTACAACTATTGTATATACAACGACAAAACAGTGATGGCTGAGTAAAGGAGAAATGCTGAGAATAAAATAAACAACATTTTCTGCTGGTAATTACACAAGTGAGTAGAAAAGGGATTAGAGTCATCTGCATCAAGGGTATATTTGTCAAAAAATAATTTTGATATTACTATACTATGGTGTAATCAATGCTCATTTTTTTGTAGAATGGTTTTAAAAAATATATCAATTAGTTACCTGAGCAATTAAGGGTAATAGTCTATTTGTTTTTTCCCCAATGCTTTGGTACAATTATTTCTAGTTCATTATTTCAATAGCTGACTGACTGCTGTAAAAAGAATATGATGTTGCAAGAACATTATAGACGATAAAAAAGTTAGAGGTAATAGTCATGTCGTTCTGGGGACCCCATGGGGAAATTTCAGCCAATGTTATCTTTAGATTTTTTTTTTTTTTTTTAACATTTTGATTACGTTGTGGAGGAAAAGCATCACTTAGTATAAAGCAACATTTAAACATTATAAACATTTAATACTGGTTACAACATCCGGCCAAGAAAGAGAATCTCCATCGCTAGTTTGTTGGCCTCTTCCTCCCTCCTCCCCCC
>JAOBAS010000040.1:19675726-19705279 GCA_025311575.1 Elanoides forficatus
AGCCACTGTGGCAGAAACTGATAAAAAATGCAGATCTTCAGCTTTTGCTAAAGTCTTTGCTTTTCTGTGGTTGAAATCCTGGGCTTACTCATTTTTCTTTTTTTCTTTCTTTACCCTTTTTAATAAATGACCAAGTGGGAGAGGAAAAGTCTCCAACTGTTTGCATAACGTGCAGTCATATATGGAGGTGCTGCAGCTCAACCAGCAGTTTGTTTTAGTTGCTTCAAAGAGAAAGAAGCCAGAACAAGTTGTCTTCCACTTCGTTTCCAGAGGGAAAAAAAAGTCAACATCTATGGCCTCTGGCATTTTAAAGTAGTATCTGGGCAACATACGGAGAGTGAGTGCTTGCTACAGCTGCCAGTAAGGGGAGGTCGCTGGATTCAATCCTAAAAGGAAGCAGAAGAGTCACATTTAATCTAACCCGAAACGTAGCTGGGCTGAACACGTGCGTCAGTGACCACATTGCCTGCTCGAGCCCAAGTGTTTGTGCTTGGGCCGTGAGTGTATACAGCTCCGAGCCGCAGGACATTCTTCCGGTAAAATTGAAGCCAATTGTGTTTCTCTCCTAACGCAGCACTGCCAGCTGGGTTACACGCTCCAGCCACCAGATTGTTTCTACCATCCCCTCCAGACGTGCCTGCTCGTGCTGAAGAGCGACAGCTCTGCACTGTCAACGCTGTCTCCAGCTCCTACCTGCCTGTTCGGTTTTTTTCTTTCACAGGGCCAACAAACTGGTGAGAAAGCAGATGGAGGAAGGAAAAACAGCAGATTCCTTCCTACCCTCGAAGTAAAGGGAGCAATGGTTGGGGGACAAGGCGCAGGATCACAGAACTAGGCTAAACTACTTCTGCAGCTACCAAGGAAGCGCTTGCACCGTGCTGCAGCTCATCCTGCTGCAGCTGCTCCCCCATCTCCAGCTCCACACATGCTCCGTGTGCCTTCCTGCTCACCCTGTACTCGCCTGCATAAAAAGGTATTCAGAGCCTTCCTATAAACACCCCTTAAATAGCTTCTCTGCCTGTGCCCCACACCCACAGAGAGGTATTATGTGCCTTACATGACACAGGGGGTGTTTTCTGCCATGTAGGGTAAGTCAACCTGGAGGAATCAGGTGCCCCACGTTGTTCAGTGATGACTGACCAACTAAGGAAGGAGTCTGATAAGCTTTGGAGTGCTGAGCTCATCTTCCTGCCCGGAGGGAAGAGAGAAAGGCTGGGGGATCCTCGGGATCAAGCAACGGCTAAGGAAAAGCCTGCGGCCATGGGCGATTTATGCCACACTACGGTTGCAGTCCCATTTAGGAATCCATTTCGCTGTGCTTAGGACAAGCCCAGGCGGAGGATTTGGCACCAGGAAACCCAGGGCAGCACTGCTCGGAGGAAGTTTGTGATCGTACCCCAGCACCACGCCCAGCTCCTTGACGTGAACTCTCATCTGGCCCTTGAGATACTCGGACAGCATCTTGCTTTTGAAATAGAGCTCCTGCAGCCGATCTTCCAGGTGCATAACACACTAGAAAGCAAAGGGAGTTGTGTCAGGGAAAAGACAGCGCTATACCCAAACCGCACCCAGCCTCAGAGCGAAACAGCACAGACCCCATGCGTCTCTTGCCTCTTCCGCGGCTGCGTCTAGGTGAATAATTAGTAAGATATTCACTGCCAAGACTCTTACTTTTGAGCAGAAGCCTTTGATTGCATGTTAAATCAGAATTAATGAGACAGCTGTCTTAATCACAGAGCAGCGTTTAAATGGACAGCTCCAACAGCTACATCAGGGGATGCACTGGCTACTAGAATTGTGGCTATGGATACATAAACTAGGCAAAACCTTACACCCTCTTTAACCTATGAAGTGAAAGGATGCTTCAAAAAAAATCACCCTCTCAACTGTCAATCATACTTACAAAGTTTGGAGATAAATTATGCTTGTAAAGCTGAAGGGTGGAATGAAGCAGGTTGGAGACTAGACTCGAGACTAACACTTCTTTTCCTAGCTTATTATCAATCATTCGTCTCTGGCTACTGGCCACTTGCACCGTCCATTTGTCCGTGTCTGCAATAATGCAGACGGCTTCTGCAATCGGTTCATCCAGAACAGGATGCTAGAAACAAAAAAAAATGAACAGCAGAACCCTGAGAATGACAAACGACAACAGTCTTTTCACAAAACATCGCCATCCTGGATAGCAGCGATAGCATCCCAGACTCTACTTCATCGAAAACACAGCAACGTGCTACCATTGCATTCCATCTATTAAAAACAGAGCTTTATTGTAAGCAAGGCACAGTCTTAGAAGGATAGTCACTATTTTACATTTTCTTCCAGGCTTCAAAGTGTGTCACTGGCTGACAATTACATCTTTTGATATTTGATACAAAGAGTTCTGACATATCTAAAGTACATTTTAAACCCCTAAAACTTAAAGTACCAAAAATCCAACTTGCTGTTCAACATGGCTGTGTTAATGAGGTCGGTTTAATTCCCAGTTGTCACTGGTTTCCATTTATGAGAGGGCCAGCAGAGGGAGTCAGGAACCAAGCCTGCGCCCAGCTCCTCCATTCCTTCCAAGTAGCATTTTGCCTCTCTAAAGCCATGGAGGTTTTAAAAAGGGAGTATTTGGAACCCCATTGTCCTTCCCCAAAACATTTTTGGGGCTGGACTGTTAGGAAGCATCTCCTTCCAAACAGTCCCACAGGGAGTTCACGTGGGGCTAGGATGCAGTTACTATTTTACTTGAAGATAAGCATAAAAAATCTTGCTCGGTCCTTTTGTAGCCTCTCAATCTTTGACTTCTGCAATTGAAATATAAGTCTCCTGATGGACACACACCACAATTAGGTTATATTTCACACACATTAGTTTCGCAGCAGCAGCCACCTCACACTGCTGCCTCTGTTGCCTGAAGTTCAATTACACTTCACAAATCGCTTAAACATTCGTCCTAAAGCACGATGGCTTAAACCAGCACCTAGAACAGCCGTGCAGGGAGCAAATACCACCCCCCCCCTCTCGGCCCACAGGGTTGGGCACCAGGAAAGGGGACAGTAACGTGGGGAACGGCCGCAGGTGCGATGCGCATCATTAACTTGAGAGGTGTGGAAGAAGGGGAATTTCAGAGGCTCCCGGGGAGCACTCAGAGAAGCAGACTGCCTGCTCACCAGCCTGTGTTTGTGCCTTTCCCCATTCCCTTGGGAATAAACTAGAGGGGAGCAGAATCATGCTTTTCAGTGACAGCCTGCTTTCCACTCCTTTCCTGGTGACTATAAAAGGGGTAGGAAATAACCATGCTTTCCAGTCATGCCCCAGTTCATCTAGGGAAAAACTTCTGTGGAGCAGAGATGTTTTCCAGCACACATGAGAAGTGCGAGTCCCCTCAGGACAATTATCTTAATATTGCTTTCTCCTCTTCCGATGAAGCTGGCACTATCAAACACTTTGACTACAATCCTAAAAAAGGAGTAATGGGCCCAAAATAGTAAGCATTCCCGATGGCTTCACCACAGAGAACACGTTCTGCCCCACAAGCAGCAGCACACTGGTTAGACGTGCACAGAAAGAGGAGGGAGCCAAGGGAGCTTCTGCACCACCACTGCAGGAAGACTGTGCCCAGGAAGAGATAGATGCACAGCAACCTCAGCATTTGGTCTTGTTTAACATCATTCCATCCTGTGGGCACGCAACCATCAGCAGGCTGCCATGTCTGCAGGAGATGATGATTTCACTACAGCTTAGCACAGAGATCCTCTCAGCTGGCTTCAGTGGGAGTCCAAGTTTTTGTGCTCCAGATTTGCAGCGAAATAGCCACGTTTTTCAGATACATTAATTGAGAGAAGAGAAAAAAATGGTGACCTGGGACTGGAGAAATCTGAAGAGAGCTGTGACAGTAAATAACTCCACTTCCAGCAGGTTCGTACATTCAAAAATATTTGCCTTTCCCTACTGTGACAAATACATTTACCAAATATAGCTTAATTACCTGCACAGCATGAGACAAATCTGACACCAAACAGTGCCTCAGCTTTTCATCGCTTCCTATTCCTTGCAAAACAAAGTCAGGGACATAAGACGAACAGTAGCCACCTAGTAAGGATCTTCCAAAATTGGCAATACTGGGCTGGACAGAGTTCACTTCAACTAATTTTGACCTGCAAGAAAGGCATATCAAAGAGATGTACAATAGTAAACAACAAATTCAGCTTACGGAGAGGTCGCACTTTCACATTTATCATATCTCTTCTAACTTCAAGCACTTTTAAAAAAAGAGTTTAAAGTCAGCTTTTGCAGTCAGCCCATTGTGAAAGAAAAGGATGTGAGCAAAGATTGCAATGCACAATTCATATTTTTTTCCAGACTGCTGATTTCTTTATATTCTTTTACAACCAGCAAGCTCAAGAGACGCTTTTCCAACCACTGATGCCAAGTTAGGCTACACTCCTCCAAACATGCGACATGAGAAGAGGCTCTATCTTTTTTAGGCTCTATTACTGCTGAATAATACCTACCCAGGAAAAGGAATCTCATATTCTTCTGCCCAATCTTCTTGCTCTGCTCCATAATAGTTACTGCTTGGTCTAGTTAGATCATGACCTGTATCCTCACTTTCGCTGTCACCCAGGGCACTATCTGAACTCTCATTTCTTGGAATGTCCCAGTCAATTCCCGGGGCGACTTTTTTCTCTATGTTTTCTCTGTCCCCATGGGGGACGCGAATAGAGATTTTCTCTCTTTGGTCCTGCTCATTAAAGCAGTTTTTGTAGGTCTCTTGTCGAACAGAGTCCATAAATTTACAAAACTCGCTAGGTGGTTTGCTAGTCTTTGTACATAGCTTTTTAGAAAACTCTAAACTACTGTTATGAGCAAGAAGGTCTGTAGCTGCTTGCCCTGGAATATCATCAATAGTCCGGGTTTCAATTGAACTGTCATCAGTAAAATATTCATCAAACAGACTCATGCTCTCAGCATTGTATGGATTTGGATTCCAGCTCTGATGCTCACTAGCAACTTGAGGAAAGGGTTCAGCTGTCCCACAGTCTCTATTTTGGTCCTCAACAGTTTGTTTAGCTTCACAGTTCTGATCAGCAGACACTCCTTCCTCCGTTGCTGGTGGGCTGTGATGCCTAGCAATTTGTTCCACTACTGCCTGACTTCTGAGTTCGATGTCTGAATCGGGTGACATGGAATCTCCAATGAGGAAAGTCACCTTTGTCTGAGCTTCGGCAGCGCTGCAAGGAAACGCATCGCAGAAGAGCTTATCTGGCGGCTTCTTTTCCACAGCCATACCGGGCGACCTTGTTACACTGACCACCTGGTTGCCCGATTCCAGCGACTCTTCGCTCCTCCACATGTTTCCTGTTGGCTCCAAACCAGATTCTATCACTACACGTTTTTCTGGTGAAGCTGACCCTGTGCACACCACGGTCTCTAGTTTTGTGTCCAGGCAGGGTCTCGGTTGCTTAGCATCAACAACATCTTCCTGGCAATCGTCAGGAACAATAGTTCTGTTCTCATCTGAAGAGGATTCCAGCTCTACTTTAGGAGTGTTTTGTGCATCTTCTCTCTCTTGCTGTGAAACACCTTCTATGTTTTGTGCAAGGGAAATCGGACATTTGCAATATTTACAGCTACAGTTAGGAGTTCTCATTTCTTCAGATTCCATCGGTAGCAAGTTGCCCCTATTCTTGTGCATTGTGACAAGCACATACTCAGATTCTTCTACTTCTCCTTTCTCCAGTGTGGTAGTTATAACAGTTCCAGGCATGACAATGGCTTCATCTTCCCCATTTTCTAAAAGATGCGTCTCTTGAAGTTCAGAGCATCTGATGAAGTAAGTAAGGAAATAAAGCAATCTCTGTACCAGGTCGTGCCTTTTGCCAACTACAACTGTTTTTGCCAATCTCACAGGTGATCCAATAGCCCCATAGAGGTCACCTAGAATAGGAAATAAAACAGATAATTATTTTGCATCTTTAAAATAAATTATTATTCTAACAGGTAATTGTTGTGGCCAGTTTTCAAAGGCCAGGTCTACAACAGAAAAATACTAAAGCAGAAGAGTGAGGACGGCTATGTTAGGATTCTGTTTTCAATACAGAGAATCCTAAAGATGCTGTTAGTATCATGGCTGTTAGTAAGGTGACACGCTGGTCAGGGAGACATCTGATCTGACATATTAGGGAGTATTCGCACCACCTAACTTCATTGCCTAGCTTTGGAGGGTCATCTCCTGGGTTCCTTATATAGCCATGGGAGAGAGGAGGCATCTGCTCTGAATTACCCTGGATAGTCTGGAAACTGGGCTGAACTTTTACCCACCAAGAGAAAGCTGCAAGGAGAAACAAACCTATGCCAGGAACGAGGGCAAAAAGTGACAGTGGTGGGTGCATAGCTGAAGCCAACCTTCTCTTCCCTCCCCTTGAGCTCTGCTATAGGTTGGATGGGTTCTTTTGACAGTACTCCACATTCACCTGGGGAAGCGCCTGTGCATGTGTTGTTCTGGAGGTATTAGGGCACTGCATGAATGCAGCGATGGGGGGACAAGGGATCCGAGAGGCCTCAAAGGCCAACCTAACCACAGCAGATCCCTTGATCCCATTAGCTCTAAAATCAAGTCTTCTTGCCAACTCCCTGGCCATTCCTGCCTATACCGGAATAGGGCAACCTCACAAAACCTTCCTTTCCTTTCCCTAACCAAATTCCATGACAGTTTGTGTGCAAAGCAGGACAATCTGACCAGAGAGTAGGAAGCTCATCTCCTCTCTCCTCAGCAATTAGAAGGCAGTATGACTAGCTACTCAATCAACTAGGCTTTGAGACCTTACCCAGGGGGTTGCCAAGTCATAATTCCCTGTACTGTGTTGCTCCTTTGCCTGTTGTATTGAGAGTATGTTCATTTCTTATCAAAAGATGGATTTCCTTGATTTGCTCTTTACAGAACTGGGCTTATTGATAGCAGCATTCCAAAAAATAAAAATTGGTTTTCCTTATGGAGGGAGGATCAGAGGAGGATTGGAATCCTCCATCATCACCAGGGCACATGATCTTAAGAGACCTGCCATAGATGACTAAAGAGGGCTTTACTTTTTGGCTGCCATTTTATAATTGATAATGCCTTAAGAAATTACAGCACATATAAAAAAAAAAAAAAAATACAGTGACCACCTCTAAGGTTGAAATACACACTTTTGTCTTTAATTAAAAAAAAAAAAAAATTCATCTTGGTGGGGAAGCAACAAGCATCCATAAAAACCACCGCACGCATACCCATTGATGTAAAACTGTTGGGTGGTTTAGAGATGTTTGCCACATACCGAGCTGTGCCCACAGTGGGTTGTACGGATGAGTTTTGGCCAGCATGTCCACGCTCTGGGAAGAATGCTTTTCCAGGAAGATTCTTATAGGCGGCTGGCCATTCGGCATGACGGTAGGGACCCAGGCCAAGTGGTTAGTCAGGACTGCAGTCAGTAAAGCTGGTAAAAACCTGAAAGCAAAATGTTCAACATAATTTTTTTTCCAGGTACACACTCAGGATGTTAAACTAACAGCAGTTCTACAATCTACATGGATCAAGGATTGCAGAAACGACCTAATAAAAGTCAGCAGAGATCATCCCTTCGGTCTTGGTTCTTTGGGGAGAGAAGGGAGGGCTGCATCCTCCCTCCCACCTCTGCAAAACTCTTTTTTAGAACACACATTTAAAGCAAAATTAAGTATTTTAAACTTGCAGCATCTCATTTCCTCTCTTTGGCAATAATTATGAGACTTCCTATTTTGCAAGCTTTATGTTGTAAAACATCTCGAAAACAACTTTGTTCCCTGTAAGAAAACAGTGGCCCTGCGTGGCCTCTGTACTCCAAGGAGATCCCAAGCCCTTAAGATTTGTGACTACTGGTGAGAAGGAAGGCTATTGCTACCAAAGCTGTAAAATAGCTAGGTGCTGTAGTCTTTCATCTAACTGTTATGCAATTTCAGTGCATACGGCTGCTCCTTTTCAAAAATAAACCCCTCCAAAGTTCCGTAGCTCACCCAGAAAGGCTATGTCTTTACATTGGCAAAACAGTTTTCAATAGCAAAGCAAGGTTTTTCACCTTACTTTCTGAAAAATGTTAACTACCTGATTGATTGTAACGATAGAGCATGGTTTCTGCTCCGGGGAGGGAAGACTTTCCTTCCCAGTCCCCTTTTCTGGCAGGAGGAGTGTGCAGAAGCAGCCAAAGAGCCTCCCACATGCCGACAGATGGTGCTGGCGGCCGCCACAGCGGCTCAGGTGCCCGGGAAGGAAAACAGTCAAACACCACCGAGCCTCAAAATAATGCTGTTTGAATAGTTTACAAGCATCAGGAATCCTACAGCTTAAATTTAGCCGTTTCCTCACTGGAGACAGCCAAAGGAGGAAAGGAGATTTAAAACTAGATTGAAAAGGATATGGGGCTTGATTTTCCTCTTGCTTCCAACAGTGTAAATCTTAATATACTTAAAATAAAGCTAGCAAACAAACCCAAACAAATGACCATTTACGTGTACCCAAGATGTACAGGGCTCAGAATGGCAGGGACCAGAGGGGCTTATCCCAGGAAAAAGCTTCCACTGCAGCAAGAACTGATTTTAAGAAAATACATCTGAACACCTCAAAACTCCCTAGGGTTTCTCCCGTTGCACTGAGGCAGGAGACGTTGGACCATGCTGACCCTCCCATCTGGGGGAGAGAAAAGATGACAAAGCTGGTGGTGAAGCTGGAAGATGGTAAGCAGCAGCCCCTTCCCCACCCTGCAGAGAGCAGTTTCCCCGGAGCTAACAGCTGGTCTTTCAGTGCCATTCCCACTGAAACTTCACATGTTTGTGCTCGTTTTAGGACTTCGGTGGAGCCAAACGCTTTAAAAACTTCCCCTATTCATGCCCTGGGGAAAGAGGATGAAGTGTTGACAAAAGAGTAAATTTATCAGATTCTCCCGACTTTATCAAGAACATTCTCTTTCTCAATTTTTAACAACCGCTCACGGCTTTGTCCCGAGGGCAGAAAGGTGAGTACTAATGAAGCACACAATTTCTTTAGTGGCATTTTACAGAAGTCAGGTTTAAGAGCAATTTGCGGTCAGACAGTATTACAGACACGGCTCTTACTGAATGTCTAACCTTGCTCATCATATGATAACTGATTTTGAAAGGTAGATTAATGCATTTCATAAGGTATGTTCACCCCCTTCCAGACATACACACCCATCACGCGCTTCCTATGGACATGTTTCAAATGTTTAGGCTCTACCAAGATTTAGAGGGTTGTCGGGAAGTAGGCATTTAATAAGATACTTTCCTGTTTCTTTTTTGGTTTAAAAAGAAGGTATTTATGGATGGCCTTTTGATTCTTCGATTACCAGGATTTAAAAACTGATTCAAAAATTGGTTTGAAATAAAAAGGTATAACACATATGTAATTTAAAAACTATAATCCACCATACTGGTTTTTAGAAGCATTTTCCATCAAGAATGTGAATTCCTTCATGAAGCGATGGCAAAGCTGGTTCTTTTCCGGTGTCCCTGACATCATAGTAAGCCAGACAGGCTCCCCAATCCGTGGCATCGTGTAGAGATTGCAAATAGTCGTTCTACAAAACAAAACAAAACAAAATCCAGAAGACTAAACAAAAAAAATGAAAGGCAGAGATCCCAACTCAAAGAATTTACTGCAACATTTAGTTCCAGCTGTCATTTCTATCAGAAACAAAATTTCTCTCATCAACCATTATCCAAACCATGTTGCTCATTAAATAATATGAATGCACCCTTCCACCTCGGAGAGTTAAGCCTCACAGGTTCTTCATGCATCTACCTAAAGTGATCCCAAACACAGTAACATTCCCTGTCAAAAGTCAAGAGCTGCCCTGTTCTGAACGAAGAAGAAATGAATGATTTGTTGTTGTTGTTGTTATCTCCCTGTTTTCCCTCCATTTCATTCAAAACATGCAAATCCTCCATAGTTCTGCTTGATTTATGACTAGGGCAAGTTTATGTATATCTGACTTATAAAAATACCTTAACTTCCTCCTTGCTTTAAAAAAATCTGTGTATCTCCAGGCCAAACCTACAAAAGCGTGGATTTGTAGAGCAGGGGACCAGCTTACTTCTTTAGCTTTAAATATAGCATATTAGAGTCAAAGTTACCCCGTAGTTTCAAGGATTATGCACCTACCCACATCCTCTTCAACTCTACAGAGGTCAGTAAATGTACAATTAAAACTTTGGCTCTGCAGTAAAACACCAGATTAAACCCCCTCAGATTACTGTTAAGCTCCTCTAAAATCTAAACTAAATTACAGTTTTAAGTACAATGCCTATGTTGGGAACCTGTATTTTCATCACAGTAAAAATGTATGCCTTAAAAAAAACCAAAACAAAACAGCAAAGGAAATGACTGATCAATTCAGGTTTCTCCCCACCTAATGCACCACTTTTTGTAGAAGAGATACTTTTGTTTTACAAAGATTTACATCATCCCATTATCCCTAGTACCAGCCTTGATTTATAAAGATCTTCTCCGGATATGTTGGTCTAAAAATTTATAGACACTTCCAGAAGAAAAGCAATGGCTGTGCGTGTCAGGCAGGCAAACACACTCAAGCAGCAGCTGCCAAATCTTCCGTGGTTTAGTGTTTAAAGTTAAAGAGCCCAGCACGTCAGCAGCAGAGCAGCACACAACAGCGCCGGTACGAGGGGCACTCAGGGGAGGAAGGCGTTATTCCCTGGCTATTCGGCAGAGAAAAAAGCAGCTGTACAGTGTCGGGACCCCCAGAGCAGCTCCCCAAAGGGCAGCAAAGGTGACCGTGCACTGTGCCAAAGTCACTGGGACTGCTCAAGAAGAAAGGGGTGAGGGGGACAGTAGCATTTGCTGCCTTATTTTTTCTATCAGTTTTTATTAAATACAAATTCCATCCTGTGTGTTCACAGTAGTCAAAATCAACCCCGTCCTCCTCAAAGGTTAGATTTTCAGACACTCCACTGCCACAAGCATGATAGGAAAGCCAGAAAACAGTCAACGGGCTGGAGAGGGGTAAAGTCAAGTTACCTTTGAGCTTACTAGACCAAAGCACCCAGAGGGCTCTTTGTTGGCTCATTTTAGAACAGCCTCAGAGCTGCTCTACTTTACCCTCTGCTGCTGGTCCTCTCTTGGGAGGAAAGCACAGCCTGGTTACTGACCCAGGCACAATAGTCCTGCCAGGTTAGATGTGAGTGGGACACGCAGCCAGGGGACACCGGCACTGCCACGCTGCGGGGGTAACCGGAGGGTCTCCGGCAGCGCCGTGCTCTTGGGGCGCTGGGATTTCATGCCTCAGCAGTAGCAAGTTGGGGCTGGAGGTGGGATTATTAAGGGAAAGCTTTCTGTTCACAGCCCATTAACTGGAGTGGATGTTAAAGAGGCCCAAAGAAAGGGAGAAACCCCAAGTCCAGGGACTTCAAAGCTTGATGAGTTTCAAAGCTCAAAACAAGTATTGAAACTTACACCCCCCCGACACAGCTGACCTTAGAAGCTGAAAATAAATGGAACAACTTAATGTAAAATACAGCTTATTTCTCCTTCATATGCAAACTAACCCAAGCCAAGCCTCTTGCAGCTTGGCTGTTTTGAAAAAAGAAACTACTTCTAAACTAAAACCAACATATTAAAATATTTGTTTTCGTTGAAAAGATAGACCAAGTCTTGTGATTTGTTATTTACTATTCTGGTAACCCTGGCTGCATCTGCAACTGATAGTGTTTCCTCAGAGAGAGATCAGATTGCCCTGGCCGCCAGCCAGCAGGCATGTGACTGCAGTGCAGGGAACCCTCCATGCCAGCGCAGGCAGCAATGGCACAGAAACCAAGGGCAAGGATTAACTGCTTTCCAGCTCTGCAAACACGGAGGGAAATGCTCTCCTTCTATTTATTAAAGAACAACAACAACAACAACAAAAAACCCCACACAACAACCAACAACAACAAAAAAACCCTAAAACACTACAGGGAAGTTAACCAGATTTAAAAAATAACAACCATTAAAAATCAAATTGACCCCTCTTGGCCATCTGCAGCAAGCAGCCCCCTCCCCTCCGCTCGCCTCCCCCCACGCACACCAGCATCGAGCAGCCGCATGCGAGGGAAAGTTCAGTTAATGAGAGACTCTGCTCTTTTGAGGGCTGCAGTACATTTGGAATGGTTTATATTTGGAAATGCTTCTGGGAGGCTGAACTCCAGCCTGGAGCTTATGGACACTTCAGCACCAGCAAGGGGTGCAGCAGGCACAGGGGGCTGGGGGACCTGCTCAGGAAACACCTTCACATCTAAACGCAGCTTGAAACCAAACAAAGCACACAGCCCAGCCAAACAAAAATGAAGACCCGAGCAAAACCCCTCCTGCAAACCCTCTGGGGTTTGTCTGCTCTGCGGGCGCAGATGGCACCGAGGCGAGCGGCCCCGCTGCTTGCAGACACGACGGCGCTCGCGGTGCCGCGGCAGCCGCCCTGCGCGGCATGGCCGCGGGTCAAGCGTTGGGCTGCTCCCTGCTTCGCCCTCACCCAAATACACCCGCGAACCTCCCCGGCCTTTGTCTCGGATTTTGGTACCAGTCCGAGACATCTTTCCCTGGTGCGGTACAAACCGAAGGAGCCAGATGGCTTCTCGTGGATGACAGCATCCCTCCGCAGCCCCCTTCCTCCCTAAGGGGAACACTTCTGACCCTCAGCACGGTGCTGTGAGAGCTGCTCTGCTATTTAAGAGTTGCAAGGTAATGGCAAAGCTTAGCACCTCTTTAGAGATTGTTTCAAAAAAGAAAAAACATCAGCGGTTTCTAAAACTTAATTCACATGCATTTGCTTCCTATCCTAATTCCTTCTTTCTAAAGATGATTCTTCCTTAAAAAGGAAAAAGAAAACGAAGGCAGTAATTGCTGCAATGAGCGCAGGAGCCCATGCGACTCCTGTGCCCACGCTGGCACAGGGACCAGCCTGCACTGCTGAGCAAAATGCACCACTCTGTTCACAGCAGCTTAAACTGCTTAAAAATTACTGGCATAAAATAGGATCAAACGTGGCTGCCAGAAAGAAGAGAGGTGTTTCCCTAGGCCTTGCGTTCAGTGTTTCCTTGCCAGTCTGCGTATTTGCCACACAGGTATTAGTCAGATGCATAATCTGTATTATCAATGTGCTGCATTGGCCTCAGGGACTGGGGGAGTCGAAATGTTTATGCAAGTACAGTAGCTTATTTCGTAAGTCATGTGTCTGCACAGCTGACATCCAAAGAGAGTTTTAAGCCTCTAAGTCAAGTGTTAATAACTAAATCCATCAGTGCTTTAGAAAATTAAAAATTGTTGTAAAGTGAATAATGATGCAAGAGTAGGCCTGGAGCTAGGTACCAAATGGATGGCAAATTTATCAATAGCACCAATTTGCAGAAGCAGCCTAGGCCTTTCAGAGAAGGCAGCTTTGTTTTTCACAGGATGAAGGAGCTCGCAAGAGCAAAGCAAGGGGTCTGTTTTGCTGTCTTCTTTACTCCCCCTCAACCCCCAGTACCGGCAGGTAAATGCCTGTAAATGCCCGGCTGACCCTGCAGCCAGCTCCTTACAACAACTCTGCTTGCAGGCTAGCAGGCAGACCTACAACCACAGCACCTTCCCTGCAGGAGAGGACTTTTGGGTGGCAGGAGGCTACGATAACAACCGTCACCCTCCCTCCTCCCTTCTCTGATCAGCACGGCAGCGTTTAGCTGGTCCCCCATGCCCCAGTGATTTGAGGTTATTGTAATCACCAGAGGAGTGCACATCAGCTACACTTGAGAACCTCTAGAAGTCTGGGTTTAAAAAAAAAAAAAACAAACAACCAAAAACCAACCAAAAAACCCTCCTTAAAAAGACCTCCTCCTTCCAAAAAAAAAAAAAAAGAAAAAAAAAGACTCCAATGAGTTAAACCAGCACAGGATTACGTTTCAGAAACACCAACTCACTGAAGTCAGCACCCTTCTTCCCTCCAGCACAATTTGCTAAGAGGGCAGGAATCAACGCAAGTCTCAGGTTCACCAAAGGACTCAGGCTCCTGACTTCCCCGTGACTTCAGTGGGAAAGCAGACGCCTAAAGAGATAATAGTGGCCTAAATGGGTTTGCTGAACCTGTGCCAAAGCATCTTTGCATCCAGCTTTCAGTATTCAAATATGCCTTTCTTTTTTTTTCTTACCACACACATATTGCATTGCTTTGAAAAGCAAGTGGCTCCTGCATGTTACAGAAATGCTTTTCTTGATGGCAGCACACGTTGCCACACCGAGATACTGTGGAGGCACGAGGACCTTGCCCGCCTGCAGGACTGGCCTGGGCTGGGGGGCACCGGCTGGGTGCACGCCTCAGAATGCACTTGCTTAAAAAGAACCCAAAAACCAGAAAACAACCAAAAAAAACCAACCCACACCAAAAAAACCCCAGAATTGCCAAAGTCTGCTGCCCCAGGAAATTCATTTATATGAAATTAAACTGGATTTAATTTACCTCGTTACACTATTAAAGAGTAATATTTGTATCACCATGGAAACCTCTGCATAAAGCTGGTAGTTAGACACATGCTTCCAGTGCTGGTTACGCAATGGCTGTGTCATGTGAACGACTGCGTCTTACAGCGGCTCAGGAGAGTGCCAATCCTCCGATGTCCGCTGGGACATTATTTTCCTCCTCAGCCCGACAAGAGCAGTCTTCCTCGTCCCATCCCAGCTCAGCACCCCCAAGCTTTCCTCCAAGGAGGAAAAAGCTAGCAGGGGGGCTTTGGCCTGTGTTTTCAGGGTTACTTTTCCCTACGTTAGACTCGGGATATGCACCCCTCCCCAGCACTCTGGAACTGTTTAACTTGGAAGGACAAAGGAGAATGGGCAAAGTCCGCTGCATGTATCTTGAGGGGGAATGTTTTGGGAGAAGTTTTGGGAAAACAGCTGGGGCGGTGGTATTATCAGGGGGTGGGAATGCAGAGAAATGGCTCTGGGTGAGAATGAGGAGGAGAGGCAGAGCAGAGCTGGGGGAACGGAGGAACCACCGTGGCTGCTGAGAGTTGCCAGACTCGTCTCGGGCCCCTGGGCAGGATCGGCTGCTCCCAGCAGTCACGAGCTCCCTCTGCTCCCTCTCTTGGCACTGCTTATCCCATCCACCTCTCACCACAGGCCCACGTGCTCGCTCTTCCCTGCCTCCTGTCCCTACCGAACACATCCTCTGCCCTCCCTCACAACTGCCCGGAGGTGAGGTTCTAAAAAATAAAAAATTAAAAAATATACTGTGCCTTCATCCTGCAACACCACCTAAATCCATGGCATTCAGGTAGTAAGTGGAATTGTAGAAAAATAAGTGAGCCCTCAGGATCCTTCACTGTTCAGTAAAATACATCCTGATGTCAGGATTTTCTTTTTACAACATCAGAGCACTCTTCTATAATGTCTTTTAAAAGTAACTCTACACTGGTTGTAAAAGGAAGCACCCTGCCACTCCCATCTGAGAGAAGATGAATCACTTGAAACAGATGGATTTCATCTTAATTCCCTCCCCATGACTTAAACTATGGAAAGAAAATACAGTTAAATGCTAGGGATGTGCTTATCTGTGTTACTTTGTATATTAACTGTTGAATAGAGACTCTCTGCAGGTACTGATAGCAAGAGATTACAGTACTGCATTTTACTGGGTGAAAAAGATAGTCCTCCTTCCTAGTACCTGGTTATCTGAAACACCTTTAGAGCAGAATTTAGAGCAGGGTAAAAGTCTTGCTTTGCTCACACATCAGGAAAATATACACTAGAGGAGGATTTCCCTAACAGTTTTGCAATTCTTTTCCCCCTCTCAACAGGCCATAAAAGATAACTTAAGAGGTTGCTGGGAGTTTCATTACTACCTAAAGCACAGAAAACCTTCATCATCTATGTCCTGTTCACACCGAGCCTGGATGGATATACACACTTGGCAAAATCTAAAACCACAAACAGATTAGAATGGCTTGCTATCACCTATACCTTTATTGTACTTACTTTTGCAGAAGACTTTAGACATAAGTTACTTATCCTGCACTAAGGAGAAGATCCTTCTAAAACAGACTTGAGTGCTTTTGAAGAAACAGACACAAAAGATAGGAGACAAACTGCTCACCTGAATTCATTAAGGGCATCAACAATTCTGTTATATGCCAAACTCCGCTGACTGGCATCAGCTGATCTACGACTCATTTTCATAGCCTTGAAAACAATCATTAAACAGATAAGTAACACATAGCTACAGAAGCACAGAAAATGGAAAACAAAGTCATGTGTTTGACTTTATCTTTCATGCAACTAGTCATGCAAATAATTATTTTTTTAAAGTGATAAAACGATGGTACAAGTGCCAACTTTCATATCTGAGGAAAGATAGGTGAGGCACATGCATTTGCACCCTCTGCTTCTTCTGTGCTTTTCATCATTCAAGGCATAAAAGGGGTCAAAGTTTTCATTGCAGTGGCAAAGTAACCACTAAGTATTTCCTAGAAGAGAGATTTGAAGCAAATCTAACCGCATATTTGAAATCTCACTCTTTGAAAATTTCCTACACATCAGAATCAGGGGGTTAAAAAAAAAAAGAGAAAGAAAAAAGTTTGGTATTTATTTACAGCCTGGAATAGCCATGGGATAGGTTCTGACCCTGCAATCCACTAGACTCAGATATAGCTGAAGCAGGGAGGTAGAGGTGGCCTTAAAAGCACCTTTCCCTCTTGGCTGATCCAGGGCTTGCTGGGAGCTTACACAGCCTAGCGACTGTTCTAGCTGTCAGCAATCCCTGTAGAGTAACGCAGCATGCTCTGTCCTCACCCTGTGTTGTGCTTTTGCTAGCAATAAGAAACACCATCAAAGATGCTGCGGAGCAAAGCTCTTCTCTGGTGCAATTCCAATACCCCACAGCAAGTTGATCCCACTTTTGTAAACTAGTAATAAGAGTTAGGAATTAATCTGACAGGGCTAGGGGGAACATACAGCAATACAAGTGCAAGATTCAAAAGAGACTGTGTTTACCTGTTCTATTGCACTCTTCAGTTTGTTCATGTGACTCTCAAAAAGAGGAAAGTGTGAGAAGAAGAACTCATTAAATTTGTTGTTTTCATCTTCATCTCTCGAGAGTGAAAAAATAACTCCAATTGCTATCTTTTTCTTCCTAACAATTCCTGGGCTAGGACCAGAGCTGTCATCTGACAAGTTAAAGCTTTCATCCATGGACCTTGAAGCAGGAAAAAAAAATAACAGAAAGTTAATGTAATCCACTGCTTAAAGCTGTACCTTGGTTTCCCATGTAATTCAATTCTTGAACATTTCACTTCAATAAACACCTTTTGTTTGCATGTGTTGTCAAATCATCACCTCTGATAACATCCACTTTGCAGTTTTTTTACAAGCAACCATTAACTGATCCTGCAATCACAAAAGCTGGAACTAGATTCAAAGTGTTTCTGGGATCAGAATATGGTACTCTAGCTCTCTCCCATCTCTGCCAAGAATTTGTGTTTTGAGTAGGATTTTAGGGCTTCTTATCCTCAAAAGTACAGCCTACAGGTTTACGTTTTCCTGAAGGCTTTCTAGTTAGTGCAAAACAACGAATGCTGTGAAGAAAACAGATACTAAAAAAGATCAGGCGTTGAAGTGCAGCCTGACTTACACCTCTGTCAATACCCCACAGAAAGCAACAGCAAGAGCAGATGTACATATGCAAGAGCAGAATCAAGCTGACAATGGTGGAAAATTTATGGGCAGCAACCCGCATTTTCATTCCCAGCTCACCATCGAGGGAAGACCCCATTCTCCAAGCTGGTAGTCTGACTGCGACGCCAACGCCGCTGGTAACTGCTAGCACAGCTTTTGTTAAATGAAGAGCCCGGAGATGGAAACGGAGTGATGAGCAGACTGCTAAGAGATGCTGCAATAATAAGAGGAATAAATAAAAATCTCTCCAGAAGAAAGAGCATTTGGAAAATAATACCAGCAACTAAACGAAGCCCCTCAAGATATACTGGTATTGCTTCTCAAGTGCCTTCTCTTTTGTTTATCTATGTTTCATATAAAAAAATAAACAGTTTATAAGAACATTAACGAGATATACAAGCACTACAAGGGTGGGACAGTCCTGCAGCTTTACATAATAGGCAACATACAGGCTGCACCTTCCTCATCAAGCCTGAGTATCGGGAAATAAATTCTTTGTGGAAAGGAGTAACGTTAATCACATCCTCTAACAGCCTTTCCAACCCTAACCTGAAGTGCCCGGTATCCTGAATTTTGGGGGGAAGGAGAGGGGTGTTGTGGACGTGAATTCATGTTTTAACATTACAGTCCTCCTCAATTTGGAAAGGAGATGACAACAAGTATTGTTTAGAAATGCTGCAAACTCATTTCAATATTTAATTTGGCTTGATTACTTGCAGCATGCTTTAATAAATTGCACTGCTGTTCAGATTACCTCTGTGAGGTTCCTAATGCAACAGCCTTGACACCTACAACATTTGTACATATACATACAGGTGTGCATTAATGCTTATATATAACGACACAGAACAATCACATTTCAGCACAGGGAAAACTTTTTGATGATGTCTAGACATCTCAGTGACAAATACTATTGAATATTTTTGGAGTCCACAGGGTTAACACATGGAACCGACATTACCAGATCTTGCTATACCGCTGTCTCTGTCCTCATTCTGCTCCCTCCCAGGCATATCCATAGGGTTGCTATGAACTGTAAAACAAGGAATACCAATTAGCAGGGGAATATACAGTTCCTTTCTTGTTTGCAGATCTCCATGTAATTAATGAAACAAAAACATGCTCATTAATTCAGATCAACAGCACTGCACAAGGCCATCACCAAGAAAGGCTGCTTAGCTGAACAAGCCAAAACACTTATCTGAAAAGCTTGTATGTGTTTTTCTGAAGTCCATACACCTATTTTAGTACAAACTAAAACTAGTACCCTTCGTTTCTTCACACAGATATTTTTCAATGACATTTTAATGTACCAAAAGGATGTTGGTCACATTGGTAGTACTCAGTGTATAGACAAAAAACCCACCAAAAACCAATCTAAACACAACTTCATTCATATACCTTTCTTAGCTATTACATATATAATTTTAAAAGGATTTTACAATGCTGTCTTGAAGAAAATAAATACTTTTAAATTGTGAGCAGTGCATTGGTTGTTCAACTAAGCTGTAAGCTGTCCAGATTCACAGCCTGCATATACACAAGATCAAAAGTGTCTCAGGCTCAACAGCCTTTAAACGTGATGTATTTTACAAATGTGTGTGTGAAATAAAAGCTACTCAGCCATGGAAATAAGACCCAACCACTAAAAGCAAGAAATGCCCATTTTAAATGAACCCAGTTTAGCTTTAGTTTTTACAGTTTGGTTGAAAAAAGTCCAGATCAAAATAGCTTGACACTATTGTGAAATATTATTTCCAGAAATACGAAATCCACCATCAAACATATGTTTCCAAAACAAAACAAAACAACACAACCAACCAACCCCACAGAGGACTATTAAAATGCCCGCTGTCCTCTGGGGATTTAAAGCATGTATCCAAAAAGGTAAGAGAGCAGACATCACTGTCCATTTTGTATTTAAAAAACCCCCAAAATCTTATTTCCAGGGCTAAACTACAAATCCACACAGTATTGTCACACCAGCTAGACTAGCCACACAGCACAGCACACAGCACACTGCAAACCTGCAAAGAAAGAGGCGCTCCGGATCAGGCGGAGCGGACCTTGCTCTGAGAATGCCCGCCTAGGGCTGCAAAGCTGTGAAAGACCTACATGGCAAAACGTAAAATACACATGAAAGAATGAGGTTAGTAAAGCAGAACAGTCTGTAGGGAGGGGGCCAGGGCAGGGATAGATATAAGAAAGATATAAGCCAACATAAATGCAGACTAACATAATGCAGGAGAACAGCTCTTATGCTTAACAAGAATGTTGATTCAAGGATACAGCTTACAGTTGGACTATATAGTATTTATAGAATTAAAATAATAGATCCGGCTTTACACTGTCTCCCATACAAGGATGGGGTTTCTGTCCAAGGGCTTTTTTTTTTTTCCTTAAGTTGAAAAATGATTAATTTATGCAGGCTCAAAGCCTAACTTGATCACAAATAGGAGATTCATCATGGAGTACAATGTTTGTTTTAACATCCACACTGGTGGGATGGCTGAGGAACACTGTTGCTGAAGATGACAGGGAGGAAGGGGGAGAAGGCAGGCAGAAATTAATCTTAGTAGAACCAACAGAAAATTATAGACTGAAGTAATTGTTCTGAGAACAGTCAGTACATCAGTTTAGTGAAATGATCATATAGAAAATAAATGTTAGCAGTCTCAGTAGTCCATTTTAAAAATAATACTGGATTGTAGGTATACCAGGGAAAGAGTGTATTTACTGTACACAGAGCCAGGAAAAATGCATGGGTATTTTTAATGAGTTAATTACCAGTCCTGCTCCTAAATTTGAAGCTGCTGCTCACTCAAAGTTTTCTGACTATACAAAACACGAAAGCTGCATCTCAACAAAGCTCCCTTCCATTCTCTTAGGTCTTCACGCATTAAAGGAGAGGACATGACCAGTGCTGCCTTTTTTTTTTTTTTTTTTTTCAGCCAGCATATCTAAAAAAAGCAGCTTGTAAATAGTTCCCAACCAAAACACACAGACCCTTCTCCTATCACAGGCTGGCAAGAGCCAGGGAGTCAGGGGCAGTCTTTGCTGTCCAACACAGTTGTTAGAAATGCTGCAGTTACAGATTAACTTCTTTACGTACTTTACCCATGGTTTCCTCTGCGTTGAAAGGGGAACTGTAAACAAACACTGTGGAACCAACTGAAAACTTGTGCAGCTCAATTACAAAGAAAGTTTCAGCATCCTCTTCTAGCAGGCAATCTTGTCAATTCTTGTCGCACACCCTTGCACGGAGGTGCCTACGCCTCCTGGCCAGCTCTCGGGGCAGTTACCCTTTCTGCTCGGTGGGGAAGAGTCACCCTCACTACAGAGCCAGACACAGATGAACGTGTAGCACCGGCTATACCTAAATCATATTGAGTCCACACCTAATAGTTGCATTATCCAAATTTAAACTTGCAGTTTAGATCACACTGGTGATACAGCAAACTTTTGCCAAGCACAAACCACAACAAAACCCTAAAAGTAGATGAAGTGAGTTCCTCTCCCTTAGATCAGGCACCTCATTCAATCATGCACTGTGAAAAATCACAACTGAAGCCTGAAAGGAATACTGAAAATTAAGCAAAATGCATCTTTTTAACTTTCCTGACTTAATGAATTCAGGAAATATTTAATAGATAATAGGTTCTTCCAACTTTAATTGGCTTCCCTTATAAATGGACTATTGGGAATTATTTTAATGAGGTATACAGCTTTTGAGCCTGAAAAGCATTTAAGCCCATGCTTAGGTGTAGTCTTATCGAAGTCAGCGTGAAAGAGAGAAGTAAACACACCCAACAAGCATTAGGACCACATCAAAGCCAGAAACCCAGTTAAAGTAACAAAGTCATCAAATTCACTCCCTACTTCCAACCCTAGAAGAGTGTATTTTATATAGAGCAATATTCTGGAAAGCAAATGTATATAGAAGTCCCTTATTCCACCTACTACAACAGACATTTGCTTGGAAAGTCAATAATCTAAACCAAGGGAAAGGGAAGACGTGCTGAATAGCTCATCAGGCTGCTACACTGGACAACCAAGCACTGAATTACAGCATCTTTACTATCAGCTCTACTGTCCCCAAGGGGAAAAGCCAAAACCTTCTCCTCTTTCTGTTATCTAATGTTCATGGAGCCTTCAGCCACAGCACTTCCATGAAGGCTGAGAACCAAAGATGCCAGCTGTTTTTTCAAGACTGCTTAGCTTCCATGGTCAGACCGAGAGAGAAAGAGGAGAAAACAAAGATATTCTGTATAATCTGATCAAAAACTCCAGTGCAACTGTGCAAGGTTAACTTAGACTAGTACAAACCACACGGGCACATGCGCTTAGGTGGCCAGAGTACAGAATAGAATGAAAATTATTAATGAAAATAAAATGGGAACAGAGCCAGGCAGAATCAATCCTGCCTGATTCCAGATATGCTGCTTAGAAAGTTCTACTGACTGTTGTGTTCTAACATTTTCTGTATTTGAACTTAAGTATATCAAAATATTTCTATTACGTATTTTATATACACATAGGTATCAGTAATACATTGAACCACTGCTAATTCCTTGAACTGTCCAATTTATTCTCCTCCAAACCCCACCAACATGTAATGTTTTTAGCTTGCCTTTTTTTTTTTTTAACATTTGATTCTACTTAGAAGACTTTCATATTCTAGAATCTATAATTACTCAGTTAAAGATACCAGGAAATAAAATCTGTTTGTTATTACCTATATTCCCAAGAAGTCCATTCATAATTGTACTGTGGTCAGGCTTTAATGTATTGCTGTCTTGATTAATGAACTCAAGACTGTCCTGCAACCTATAACGAACAGAAAACATGCAACAAAAACATTGATTTGCATTTCAGTAGCATATAGTGTTACTTCATTATAGCCCAAAGGGAACAGACAAGATAAGAATGCAGGCTTCCACTAGAAAAAGCTTTCATAGCCTAAGCCATGTTTTCAGGTGGGTCAATTAATACACTGAAAACTAAACATTGAACTCTCTGAAGCCACATGTTTTTGTAACACCTTTTTCTTCATCTTGGACTAAATTCCCCAACTCCAGTGTTCTGTTCTCATCTCTTCTCCTTTGCTGGTTGCAAGTACTTTTGTACTTTACAACATCAAGCTTCACCGTATCAGCATTAAAGGAATGGTTCATTCATTCGCTTAAAGTAAACTGAGGTGAAGACAACCGCAAGGGAAAGGTGAGGACACTAGTGACAGGATGTTACAGATCAGGGAACAAGAAGTTATTTTTCTACAGAAAGAATCTGAAGGGTCCAAAAAAGGTCTTCTGTGTTCTTACAGTCATCTGCTTATGTGCAATAGATATGATTTGTAATGGACTCACGTATTCAGGCTTCCATAGATGCTGCTTCCAGTGCGAGCTGTGAAAACCTTGCTGAGCATGAGCTGAGGAGGTGAGCTAGAGGACAAAAAAGAAGATGTCAGTCAGAAACACAGTGCCAAGACAGGCTTTACTTTCCATTTCACAACCCTCCAGATTTTATAAACCTAAACAGGACATAACAGCCTGTTGTGTAAAAAGTGACATCAGAGTTACTTTAAAGCAAACCCCGAAATTCCTTTTACTCTGCACCTGTGGCATTCAATTCATTACGTATTAGCACTAAGGAGTAAGTCTTATGAAAAGACCAGCAGTAAAAAATTAATCTTACCGGATCTGGTGAATTTTCAATGTGGAGCCCTTGTAGCTCATCGCCACAGAGCCAAACATCATCTCTCCAAGCATGTTAGCATCTGAGGAGCACCGAGAACCCTGCAAAAAAAACCCCACCAACATTTGGTTTTAAGCATTTTAGAAGCACACTTCTATTAAGGCAATAGACAACTGAGGAAAATATACTTTATTTAAAAGATAAACATGCAAAATATCTTGCTATAACACTGTTGAACAAGCCAAGTTGAACTGTTCAATAAAGATAATGCTAGCATAGAAAGTGATCTTCACATTGGCTGTGAGCTAAACCACTAAAATCATCCAACAAACCTAACCCATCTCCAGGGGGTGAGGGGAAACAGATTCAAACGGTGCTGAGTCAGGGACTAAAAACTTTTAAGAGTGTGATAAGACACTTTACTGAATAAGAACCATTAAGCCTAAACCTTGTGTGTGCTTGAGAAGAAGAATCACAAGTTCACTGGAGATCTGATACAGACTGTGCATTGGAGCCAAGTTGGACCAGTGCTTTCTTGACAAAGCCTGATTCATAACTTATCCACGGATGGTATTTTCTATCTGATGCATCTTTCCCTGGTGCTCCTGTGACGGTACCAGCAAAGAGCTGTAGCATCGTGATGCCAAGCTCAAGTTGTGCAATTCCTGCTTCTTGGTTGGTGAGAGCTTGCTGTAAGGCATACTGGCTAAATACAGAGGAGGGACGTCACTATGCCGCATCACAGGCTAGATCAAATACTGCAAACAGAAACCTAACATTAAAAAGTTACTCAAGGCAACCAACTGGAGACGACTGCTCAACTGACAGTCATCTTATTTGTATGCTTTCAATGACTGAGATTACTGTCCCTTTATCCAGGGTTGTTTCATCTCTAGGATGAGCAGAAGATTAGTGCTGGCTCTCCATTTGTGCCTTGCCCTGAATAATTTAAAATATCATGATCACTCACTCACAGAGCTTAGGCAGTTCACAGGTGAGGTACTTTGGTACTGTGCAAGAGAGCAATACATTTCCTTTGAGGCGCATGGCAATTCATAACACTCTCTTTGAGTAATCCTTCCAAAAGGTCCCTAAAACCACTCACAGAAATAACCTTGTGTTTGGAAAATGCTAAGTGCCCTATCTCCATATCCCTTATCCAAGCTCTGAACAACCAGGATCCTCACCCGGATTCCTACACAGGCTTGGAATATATCTAAATATTTTGCCCAGCATCAGACAGTGAGCTCAGAGCACAACCAAGGACAGGGTGTCCACAGCACAGATTCCGACCAGCAGTAAGGGGTGATATGAAAATGACCACTCCATCTTTCTGCTCATGCTAGCCTGCACAACAAGGGCAGGAACAAGGAAATTATAATCAGCCAGAAGGCAACACACTTATAACACTTCTCAATTTTTAGCTCTTCTCAAGCACTCTCAATTAAGATGATGGTACTTTAACAGACATACTATTAACCTCTGAATTCTGCCATCAGTGCAAGAAAGATAGGGGATGACTAAAAGTAGCAAACCACAGTTATAAAAATGAGGATACAATTGCAAGGTTTGTTAGTGTTCATATGACAGGGCAAAATCTGATCATGAGCTGGGTCTCAGAGAAATTTCCATCTTTACCTCCCAGGATATCATACTGCCTAGGTGCACTGTAGGCAGTACTGGAAAAACTAGACTTTAAAATCAGTCAGTATGACCCAGCAGCTCCAAGGAAATACAACCATAGATGTTAATGGCTCTAGGAAATGATAGGTCTGCCAGCATCACAAAATCTTGAAGTAAGAACACTGCAAATTACTACAGCCAAATGTTATGATTGTTATTTTTAAATCTGTTGCAGATCTCCAATTGAAGGACTCATTCCGAATAAATGTCAAGCCCTTGATGGCTGGTTTTGGTTTCAACTTTCTGCTGTTGTGAAAATCTTATTCTAAAGCTGAGGAAAAATACTTTAAGATAAACTATTGATTTTCTTTGTCAAGCAACTGAATTAAAAAAGCAAGTGAAAATCAGCTGCTTTCAAATTTAATTATAGGGGTTTCCCTTTCTTCTGAAAGACAGAGACAAGCAATGCTGAAGGCAAAGAGCATGATAAGATGCACCCATGGCCTGTTTCAGTCTGGCATTTCATCTACACTTAATAATTTTACCATGCGTAACAGAAGATGCACATATTTAATTTAATATGCAAACGCTGCTGCAGCTCAACTCCTTGGGCCTTTAATGCTGCAAAACAAAGGTCACTCAAGACCAAAGTAGAGTGCAATCAACTGAGGAAAGGGGTTAAATATTAAAAACCTGAAACAAAAGAAAGCCAACGAGCATCTGGCAAAAAGGGCACAACCTCCGGCACTGACAGCTTGGACACAAACCAATTCCCTAGGTCATATTTACAAGCTCACATAAAAACTGATCATAAAATACCCACAAGTGTTTGTTATTGCACATTAGCATATTAGAGGTAGTAAAATTTGCATGATTTGGAAATTGCATTTCTGAATATATTTACAACATTTAATATTTCACTTATTGCACATATTGTCCTATCAATAACTAAGTACATACATAAATTAAAAACACAATACAGAAATACATGTCAAATATCGTGATGAACAAATGAGAAAGACTTTCAGTCCTGACTACACTGAGAAGCAGGTACAGAGGTAACACTAGTGTCATAATGCGCAAATAATTGCAGGCAAGCTTAGAACCATATTCAGCTTCATCTTAATGATTCTAATCACATTTGTGAGGGATCTGGATAGAACATAATTAAAAACATGGAAGCCTGGAACAAACCCCTGTATTTCACCTTGTGATTAAAGTTGCTCATATATAGTAAAAATGCATTTAAACAAGGAAACATAAAGAACTATTTTAAAAGTCCTACAGCATTATATTATTTGGACTCCCACTTTATAGCTTAAAACAAAAATAAAATAAACAGAAGAACGTATCAATACTGCAAATACATCAAGTAACTCCTGAGATTACCAGACACAGCAGTTAGAAGATAGGAAATGCCAGGCTGAGTGATGTCTGGACAAGCTTACTCTGGCCCTTCTGCATACATGATACAAGATCTTACTCTGCAGTAAAGAACTCTTGTATTTATGGCACTCTGCTCACTTGCTGGGGAAGCCTGGAAGGAGTACAGGGAACACAGTAGATAGTTCACAACAAATACCCTGTAGAAGACCAACTTAAGGTCAAAGTTTCTCGCACACTTGCTGAGCCACTCACATAGCCACACGTCACTTCAGTTCAATTCAGTAAGATTTTGGCTAAGTAATACACGTGAGGAAATGAGGACTTAAAAGGGAAAACTTTCCACAGCTCTAAAATACACTGTCATGCCAACCACTAAAATTAATTTCCTTTAATAACATTGACCATTGCTCACACAGAGCCTGCCCAGTAGGAGAGACAACTTCTGGATAGTGGGGACCATCATTTTTCTTGGTCACACAATGCACGAAGGAGGTTGTTTTGTGCTGGAAGGAAGCTGCTGACAGAAATGTCTCTTCCTTTCATAACCACAGCTAAATGCCCTTCCAGGAAGGGAGAAATGGAAAACAGATCTTCAGCCACCTTACTAAAGCTGTGGAAAAGAGTGTGATGTGAAAGAAAAAACAAGAATATGCATCTTGCCAAATATAGCAAGAGTTAACATGACAGTGGGAAAGTCAGCACTGGAAGGTTCTTCATTTATATCTACGGTAGATTAAGACATCAGTAGTACTGTACTTCAGAATAGGTTGTAGAGATAGCAGCTTCCCTCAAACACACAATTACTTCATTACAAAGAGTGGAAGGGCTTAGTTCTATTTTAGAGTGGCTTAATATAAAACACTTGTGATCCATGGAAGGAGAGATGACAGAAATATATCCGTGTCAGATGACTCCAGCTACTCTCGTGGCCAAAATCTCTTATGTAAAATGTAACTCAAGTGCACTGAATCCCTTGTTATAAAGCTGTTACACAGACTACCCCTATAGCTAGTGCCTTTCTCTGTTATTTCCCTGGCATTTAGCAATAAAGTAAAATAAACTACCTCATCTATACCAAGATAAGATATTTGTGCCAAGTCTGATCATACCAAATGAGTGTTATCACCTAGGTCATAAGACAGAACAAATGCCCTGGAGAAATCGCTGCCATTCAAGACACATCCCGAGAGAACCAGCTGGTTGGTTTTAGACTTGTTCAAAACCAAAGCTACAAGATTAAACATTACTGAGTCAGAACCGAAGTCTGATTTGGACTGAAAACTGCTCTCCACAGCTAGCCTCTAATTTCAAGCATTTTAAAACATTCACTACCTCACCTGCCGTTAGTATTTGACATGGGTTATGCAAAAAAAGGAAAAGTGACTCACCTGGTATTTTGGGCATTGTTCTTTTGGATCAGAGAATGAGGAGGATGAATTGATTGAACTATCCAACGAAGAAGAGCTGTCTCCTCCAGGCTTCAGTTGGCAACATTTCCCAAAAACTCTCACCTGAGCATCACTGCAGAGTTTCTGAAATACAGACAACATATGTGAACACACTAAGACCCGCGACCTGAAATCACTGTTTAGTGGCATTGCACTTACCTGTTCAGGTAAGATATTTAACATCTAAAAGGCTTATACTCCAGGAAAACAGTTAACAGAGTATTTACTAGTGTCTCTTGCAGCCTGGCTATACAAAAGAAAGCTGAGCTGTTTTACTTCCAACTACCCAGGAGTTAACAGGTCACTCCAACCCCATTTTCCTCAGTAGCCATCCATCTCTGAAGCTTTACAAATGACTTTTTTAGACCCAGGATTAGGAGAAAGGATGGTACCAAAGCATTTAAAGGAAGGATGGCAACAATAGGCTCCAGCTGTCTTCACCTGGCTCCCAGTGCCCACTGGGGCAGAGGTGACAGCAGTGTGATGGGCACAGCCCTCCAGAGCGACAAAGCCAGCCAGATCATGACATGGAGCAGTTCACGATGTACAGGAAAACACACTGATTAGGAATAATCGAGCAAGAACACCGCAGAATTCAAGAGAGATTCATGTTACAAGGGTAAGTGGAGAGAAAAGATACTATTTTTATAGATCTATCCCCAGCCGTGTCCAAGTCCCCTGGTCTTTTTAAAGAGTGGCACAGAGGTGACATGTTCCTCTCGTTTTCAGTATGATGGAATCGTGAGGCTGAAATGGACAAAGCTGAAAAACACAGTTAGTGTTACAGAGAAGCCAGAGAAGTTTCCCAAAATGACAGAGAAATGGTCCAAGCGGTGATTTCTGATAGCGATTCAGACAGAAAGCATAGCAAAAACGGGAGTTAGGAGGGCTCAGATGGAGCTGGAACTGACATATAGAATGAGCAGGATCTGTGTCCACTCTACAGATGCAGTATTATCAACCACTGGCACGGGATATGCTCCACTACTGTTTTGTTCACTATTGAAAAACATTTGTGATTTCCCCTGAGAATCTCAGCATCCCAAGCAGAATCAGCATCCACATCAGTTAATGCCATTTACACTAAGATTAGGCAATCCTCTTCACCTGAAGACCTCAACATATTTCTCATATACTCATTACATTTCAACACACCCACATAAGGTTGGCATTATTTACATTTGCTAGTGGGCACCACTAGGAGACAGAAATAGTCTACACTGCTCAAAATTACATACTAACTCTACCCTAAGACTTTCTTAATTAACATTTCCTATACAACCACCAAACCAGTAAGAGCAAGCTGGAAGCAAACCCTACTGGAAGCAAGGTTCAAGGGACAGATGGAAATCCAGAAGTGCTGTGACATGTCACAGCTCCATCTCTGGACTCACAGGTCCACATCACAAACTCCCCCTTCATTCAAAAACATAAGCATGTCTCAATCTTTAATAGCTATGAATAAAAAGAAAAGGCATAAAGAAAAGTGTGAAATACCCAAGGCACAGGGTGGTAACTCCATGACTGCTCACTCAATAGTCAGCAACAACTGTACAAAAAGACAACTGCCCTTACTGCTGTGGAAGGATTTTGGTGAGGGACAAGATGGGGATCCCATCCCTCTGTCCTAGGGTATGCAGGTTATACTCTTTTACTCTTTCTTTCTTTTTTTTTTTTTTTTTTGGCTAAGTC
>JAOBAS010000040.1:19705379-19721206 GCA_025311575.1 Elanoides forficatus
TGTGGAAGGATTTTGGTGAGGGACAAGATGGGGATCCCAGCCCTCTGTCCTAGGGTATGCAGGTTATACTCTTTTACACTTTCTTTCTTTTTTTTTTTTTTTTTTTGGCTAAGTCTCACCCACAGTTAGGGACAGGTGACTTTTATTTGGCCCTAACTGCGGGTGAGATTTAGCAAAACAGCAGAAAATGTCAGGGATTATCGAGCTCCACGCAGCAGTCTGCACTGCTGCTCCCATTAAAGAGCTGCTGCCACAGAAAGCCTTAAGGAAAAATGTGCAGACAAATCAGTAATTCTGTGGCAGAGGGGAAGGAAGCATTCACTAGCCGCTGAGTCCTGTGCTTTACTGACATATACAGCCTCCCATAGTAGTATCTTCTCATTACAACATCGTGGTGAGTACGCTGAGTTCATGCAATATGTAGATTTGCTAATGGCTAGGATCTGTGGCTTGAGCACAGTACACAATAGCTGGAACATGTGAATGATCATCATATGACTTCAGTAGGAACTCGTGAACTAGAATTGCATTTTATCTCTGACACAAACAACAATGTCCTAGGCTGGGCAAGCATCATGTGATAAAACCACATAAAATCCACAGGGTTACAGAAGCTTTTGCAGGCAAACCACATTTCAGCTTGCATTTTCCATCAGATGTTGAAAGTTCCTTCTAAAAAGTTACAATTATAACTAAACTTCCTTGAGACTGTAAAGCCAGTAAATTCATTTCTACAGGTGAAAAAATTTTCTGTGCATAAAAAGAATAGGCTACGTTTGCAAATTACTTACTTTTAAATTATTTTTTCTCTTTATCACTGCATTTTTCTGCATAGCAGCTTTCCCCAGATCCATTGGGGAGTCTGGTATCTTGAAGTAGTATAGTAGCTGCCTGATTTAAATAGCAAACCAGGAAAATGGTTGTTTCGTCTTTGCAGTGGAGTTTAATGAACCAAGACTCCTGCAAGGAGCCTGTAAAGGTGGTGAGGATCCTTCAGATACCACTTTTCAGAACCTCGTGAACAGTAAATCCCTCCTAAAATGCAGATCACTGACCACTTTTGGTGTTTGCTCTTTTACAAACTTAGCACATGCTTAAGAATAACCTGTTGGACAATGAGATCAAGTACCTGCAATGCCCATCTCCTCTGCAGCTTCTGACTCCAAATGTCAACGAAATTTTAGATGCTACAAATCTCAAGATATTATGAATCAAAGGAGTGGGATTACTTGCATTCCAATATAACATTCCAAAGATATTCAAGCCAGGTTTCCAAAAATAAAACGGTAACCTAATTATTTGAGAACTGTACAAAGGAAAGTTTCAAAGTTGTGCATTTACTTTCCAAATAGACATAGCTGCAACAAAGCAGATCCCCAGGCAAAGTGCTGCTGGAGTCCTCCGAAATGCTCACTTTTGCTGGAGAGCAGAACATCTGCTGGAAGGATGCTGCAGGCAGCTGCTGCTCCTGGCTGCCACACTGCTCTCCCCGCTGTGGTCACACTCTTTGTTCTTTCTCTGCCAACTCGCTGCAGATACCGCCCAGCTCCAAAGACTTCCTGGCAGTCATAGTTCTTACATTAGAGGTCATCACTTGCTGAAAGTCTTGGAGATCGATCAGGTAGTACTGAAGATAACTTAGAGTAAAAGGTCTTTATAGTACGACAAGGTACAAAGTAGTTTTCTTCTACAGTTCTGCTTCTGGAATCTCTTTTCTCCACCTCTATCAGCAACTCTATCTATCTAACTCTAAACTATCACTTAACTCTTTGCCACAAGGTCTATAAATTCCTCAGTAAGTGGAAAGAACATGCCTAGGAAGAGGAATTTCTCCTAGGCAAGTTTTGGTTTGGGGATAATAAGAAAGTTGAAAGCAGCCTGGTGTGTTGAACCAAATCCAGACTGTGTGCATGTGTGTGAGGGCTGTGAGTGACAGAAGGAAAGAGAAATGTCATCATATGCTTTACTCTTTTCTACCTCTCTGCAACAGCAGGTGCTCAAATACCACTGTGGTGGTAGTGATAGAGAAATCTGTATTTCCAAGCAAAGCTGCCACTCTTCAAGAGCTCTGTACCTAATTTCTAGAGCAGGTTTTCCAGCAAAGCTGAAAAATTATTCCAAAGTAGATAAATTAACACTCTTGCTTTATTAAGATGCGTTGGTCTGAATGCGTAATTAAATGTATGCATCCACCTAGGACATGAGAGTAACCCGAATAGGCATTCATTTCTTCCCTTCAAGTGCTGCTGTAAAAATCCAGGTATCTTTCTTAAAATGCTGCTGTTGAGTGCTACATTCTCCCTTTATTTCCAGAGTTGTCAAGATCCTCTATTACTCAGAGGTCAGTGAAGGAAGTAAAGACAACCCTATGCTCCCCCACTCCACTAGTATTCCTCCATTTCTGTTTAGAGAGAATAAGCAGAGCTAAGAAGGTGAGACTGGGTCTCTGTGCTTACAGCTTTATGTGTCTGCTCAGCCTGACTCACTGGAAACTTGTCCACTGAGAGCCAGATAGAGACCAGAGTCTCCATTTCACACAACTCACCTAAAAGCAAAAGGCTCACTATCCAATTACTAATCCCTCAATGCAATTTGCTGTTCAACATTTATCCAGTGCTGAAGTATATTAGAACACATGGCTAATCCTGGCTTGTTTAAAACAGCATGCCATTTTTCTACTTTGGGATAAATATGACATTTGGAGTGAAAGAAATTGCCGCAGTAGGAGATCAAATACCATATGACCTTTCAGTTAAATTATCCCAAAGATAATGACAACTAGGTTACATGGCAAAAGTAAACTTTTCGCTCCCCAAATCCACCTCTGGATCTCAAATTCCGTACCCTGGACCACTCTTTCATTTCTTCAAAAAACCAAACCAAACCCTGCTTCTGAAAATCCTCTTTTGCCTCCAGGTTCTGGGAACAAGCCACTACCCTTCTCTGATTCCTTGTCTTTCCCCCTTCCCAGCCAAACCACCCAAACTCTAGATACCTGCTCAGCACAGTGCACAGCTTGGCTCTTGCTTCTTTTCGCCCTCCTCTTCCTCATGGTCCCTTGACACCCCTTTTTCCTCCCTGGACTCCACATGCCTTCCTCTAGGCTGATCTTTACACTCAGGAAATCTTTTAGCTTCTTACATGTCCATCAGTACCTCTCTTCAGCCAAATCCCGAACGGTAACAAATGTCTTGTCATAAGCCACCAGTGGACAACATAAAAAGGAAAACGAGCGGTTAAACGAGACAGCTAACCCCCTGTCCCCGAACTCATTCAGCCTGCTCCAAGGAAAGCCCTGACACAAGGGTCCCCATCCCAGCTTCTTCTTTGGTTTGCTCCCCGCTTCTCCCTCGTGGCACCATTTCTGTGGCACCCTTATCCCCGTCAACTGCCGGCCCTCGGAGGCAAACTCCTCGTACTTCAGCTGGCCTTTGCACGCTGACATTTATGGCGACATAACTCATGTGCCGCACAACAGCAGCAGCACAGTAAAATACAACACAGCCTTCGCGTAAGGTTAGGGCGAATGCAGTGTCAAGGTTGAGAAGCCAAGCACGCAGGGCTCAGGAAAGGCAGAGCCAAGGCTGAAAGCTCAGCACTGGCTGGGCCACCTGGCCTCTGCACCTTAAAAAGGAAAAGGAGCTGCTTGTCGTGCTTGATTTGAAATTCAAACCAGACCCACTATCGCAGCTCTTGGAGGAGTATACCTGCGTTCACACACAGCTCCTGGCTCGGAGGCTCAGTACAACCCGACGGGGCAGACGGATGCCTGCGTGGCCTCGCACAGCCATGAGGCACCGCGCAGGGAGGTGAGCGGGGCCGGTGGCACACGCGAGTGGAAAGCAGGAAAGTGTTAGAGGAAAAGGAGCAGGCAAGCACAGAAAGGAGTCTACTAGTAGAAATCAGTCATAGGTCATAACACTATCACCTGCAAATCGAGTAATACGGTCTCATTAGAAATGAGACATGTGTTAGTATGAGGAACAAACTCCAAATTAACTCTCTACAGGAGACAGTGGATCAGACCCATGAGCTTGCACGTAGAAGTACTTCGATACCCCAAAATCCAAGGGATGTGGATGTTTGAGTGTGGACCGAGGCTGTTTAGAAAAGGCATCAGTAATGTCTACTTCTCGTATCACATGCTGCCCTCGTATACTCAATATGCAAATGCCTGTTCTGATACACTTGCTCATGACCTAGCATCACAGGGCTGGAAAGGGCAACCACTCTTCTGGGATAACCTGGCAGAACTCTGACAGGGGAATTACCCAATTTTCTGATGCTTGTGAGGCAGCAGCCTTCCGGCTCTGCTTCCCTGGAAAGTCAGGGAAGAACCTCTCCTGCTTAGCACCAAAAAAGGTATAGGACTCACAAAGGGGATCTCTCTGCCTCCTCCCCATGCCAAGTGCCCACAGCTGCCGAAAGTGGATTTCTGCCTGGCCTTGGTGGAAATGCCTGGCACAGCCTTCGGCCAACATTCCCGGTACGGCGGCCGCCAGCCCTCCGAGTCACCAGACTGCTTCTCTGCTTTGCTTGCCAAGTTTAACTCTAGCAAGACCCGGGGAAAACATTACTTCTCCTGCACAATTAAAATATTTTAATGGCCATACTGCAAACTCTCAGCTGCTTTCTGTCCGTCTCTGCAATACCCTCCCAAAATTCTTGTTTACCTAATTTTTAGCTTTATAGAAGATGTGAAGAGGCTGATTTAATATCCAATGAAAACACAATATCCTTATTTGTGTTATAGTCACATTTCCCTCACGGATAATATGAACCTAGTAATGCTTTAATAATTAGAGCCCAGCTTGGTCTGAGCACAAACTCTGCAGTTTTCACTCATCAGGAAGTTTGAGCCTACTGTTTTATTTCTTGAAACATCTGTGTCTGGAAAAGTTTGCTCTGATGCTCCTTAAATTTTATGACCATACCTTCCCTTATAGAATTCAAATGACTGAGCCGTGTTCAACCTCGGTCCACCGCACTCAACTCTTGACATATGTAGAGATTAGATATATAAAATAGAGCAAAGTAAATCTCACCTTGCTGCAGGCATACAACTCTTAAATTCTAATTGCTTTCACATCTCATAAGCAACAGAAAATGGGAACTGAAGAGCACAGCAACATAAAGCAAACTGAAACTCTCTCGGCTCTCTGCATTAGACTGATTAGACTTCAACCAGAACAGTCTGGCCGCTGCTAGGCACTCTTGCAAATCTCCCCCCTAGTGTTATTTGTAAATCCAGAGGTATAAATCACATTAGGAAATGGGGGGCTGGGGAGAAGAGAGATGCAGAAAGCGTTGGCTTTTGTGGGGCGGTGAACAGATACCCTTTCAGAAGGGAGAGTGCCCAGCCCACACACATGTCTTGCTGCAAAAGGGCAAGAGTGCCTTGGAATGTGCTTAGAGCCAAGATCTGGCTTTGTATACGCAGGGTGTGTCTTTGTTAATGAAAATCATGATAAAGGGCGAGAAAAATAAACAATGCAATTCCTTGGAAATGGCCAGTATGTACTGTTAACTGTACAAGCCTGTACTAAGCTTGCAGCAAGCCAAGCCGAAGAGTCTTCTGCACGTTTTTACCTGCATAATGTTTCTGCTATTGCAAAGTTTTGTTTTACGAGGAAAGTTTTGCCTGACATGACATTATCTGAGTGCTGCAGAAGGCAGATGTCAAGGCAAGCAAATGTTTCAATATATTCTCTTTCAAAGTCTCCTAATACCACAAAAAAGAAGAAATGTATCAAGTTACTAGAGATGAGTACTGGGCATTTCAAACACCCTGGGAACAGTCTTCCTCCACCAGTCTCACATACTCATTTCACAGAGATGGTGAATACCGCTATTTCCCTCCCCCTTCCCCCCTTAGCAAAGAAAAATAAAGGAGAGATTAATATGGCACTGTATTAGCTCCATTATCAGCTGTTTATTCTATTGCTGTTGAGCTGCCAGAGTCAACAATCTTTCTGAAATAAACCAAAACAGTGAAGTTTGCAAGTTCACTGTGCAAATACAGATCTATTGTAAAGAGGGTTTAGGCTTTCAAGAAATCGATTGAAATATGGTAAGAGGATTTATACTGTACAACATCTTTTTTTATTAATGAAGTAATACTTTATAATTAATGAAGTAATAGTAATGAGCATAGCCAGCAATTCGTACCAATAAACCGCTTCTGAGATCTCATCTTTAAAAACCTGTTTTCCTGGCAAGAACACCTAGAAGAACAGGAACTTAGAAATTACAAAGCCATTCTAACAAGCTAAAATTAAAAAGAAAGATGCATTTTGTTCAACATTTGTGACACTTGCTTTATTTCACAAGTGCTCAAAAAGAACTAGGAAATTGGGATCTTGATTCGTGGCTATAAAAGCGCTAGAGTAAGCAATGGAGAAGCCTGGAAATTAGTGCCTGATGAGAAACAAACAGACTCCCAGAGGTTAGGATATGCGGACATAGGAAGCACTCAGGACCAGGATGAGAAGCATCAGGCTGGCAACATTCAGCAACAGGCCGGAAGAGTTTACAAGCTGGATGAAGAATCTTCTGGCTGTACTCCAGTACCCAACATGAAAACCAGGGCTTGAGGGTAATATGTTATTTTGTGTACTCCTGCTTACAGAACTTAGTAGATCCTATGGGTAAAAGCAGCTGGGATCACGAATTTCAGTTCACACAGTGCTTTCTGCTCACAGACCTTAAAATGGTTTGCAAACGTTTTTAGAGGTGGTGAAAAGGAAGTTCAAAGCAGCGAATAAGCTGTCCAACCTCACACAACCACTTAGAATAGCACTGTGGCTAGAAATTAATCTTCTGGCCAGAGGCCTTAGAAGTAAGTATCCTCATCTGACTGTATCCCTTACAGTTTCAATTAATAGATTACCATGCAGACCATGCCAAAAGGAAAAACAGAGGAAAAGTTTTCAAGTAACTGTGTGAAAAAACTGTCAGCAAAGCATAGAAATGACTGGCAAAAGCTAACACAGGAGGACACAGGACTGGAAGGACCTTCCGATTAAGAATGCAGACCCCACCATGCCATAAGAGCATGTCCATAAATATCAGTTTATGCCCCGCCTCAGATCACCAGCATTGCCTGCTGCAGCACCAGGAAGGAATCCTTCTCTCTGAAAGAACAGAAAGTAGACAAGCCCAGGAATAAAGAGATCACTACAGTATTTAAAGCTGTTAAGACTGAAATCACTGAAGCCTGAATAATTTGCAACTTAACAGGCATTTAAATATAGCCCTGCATATAACCGACGTTTAAATGTTAATGTGAATAAAACAGAACATTTGTGATTTATCAATCTTGCCATTTAAAAAAATATAGACTATAACCATTCAAATTAGTAAAATACTCACCGACACCGAAACATCCTCTATTTTTCTTTTAGCGCTGGAGTCAAATAAGACGTTCCGTCCTCTTCTTTCGCAGTCCTGATAGACAATCAGTCGGATCTGACTTGGGTCAAATTCCGGCAAAGGCCAGCTTTAATTAAAAGATAAAAGAGCAGAAGGATCAATTACCACAACTTTTTATTACACTGTCCTTTCTACATTTTCTGTATATACAACTTTATTAAAACATGAAGTCGAGCAAATGCAATGCCATTTCATCAAACCCTTTATCCTGTAACCAGAACTATGCCTTTTAGACTGGCATGAACAGCATCAATCCACTACAACCATATGCAATGACGTGTGCAGCATTACCAGCTCTTGTGCTCTGTCTTGTGATATTTAATGTTTTCTTCAGGTTCCAGCTTTTTGAAATCAAGGTCATAGAAGAACTCAGCTTTTATGTTTAGAGACACATACCCCCCCCCCCCCCCAGTCCTTCATCATTGAAAGCACTAGCTTGAGAGCATTCACAATTCAAAAGCAAAAAGAAAAAAGGTATATATTCACACTGACCTCTCCCTTAAGTAATGAATTTCTGCATTTGCAGTCATGGGTTTTCAGCCTCATGGTTTGGCAAAGCACTGAACTCCACAGCTGAAAAAATGCAAAGTACCTTTCCTACCCTTCTTCAGGTTTCACAAACACCGTAGTAACATATGTGTATAGAACTAACTGCAGTATTACAAACTAGAGCATTCATACTAATATATATGCTTTGATGCTGGGAAAAAGAGCCATGTGTAGCTTGGTCCTGACTATATACTCAGGTCCTCACTACATTCAGACTTGGAAATCATCTCCACTTAAGCCATTGTGATTCAAGGCCGTGCTGCTGCATGGGTCAGCAAAACACACACAGCAGTTCTCTGCTAACACACCTACTCCCAAACTATTTTTGCAGTCAATAACAAGGAAAGGAGCTTTCTTGAGCCTCTGCCTTCCCTAGTGTCACTGACTTCAGAGGAGCTCTGCAAAGGGAGAACCTGCAGGGCTCAGGCTTGAATACCATTGCCTTTAAGGGTGCTTTGTAGCCATAATCTTAAATTTCCATTTTAAAAAGCCAGCCATGACTTTAAAACCCAGCAAGCATTGTTGCCCATGGACTTGGGAATCCATTTTCACTGATACCTCCTCAGTTCCTGAGAGACAGGAAACAAGACGCCTCCTCTATCCACGAAACCAACAGGAATCATCTTCCAGCTAGTTACAAGCCATTTCCTTAATCAAGTGAAATTCTATCTTCCTTATCCTTGGCTTTTAGGCAAGCAGCATTAGCATGAAACCCCAAGAAGTGAGGAACGAGGCCCTGGAACTTTCTAGCCATTAATGAAGGATACAGGTTCCCAGTTTACAAGGAGCTGTACATTTATTTCAGCAGAGAGACGCCCATAAGCGATAATATGGACTGAAGTAAACCTGGCATGCTAGACTCCAAGACTACGGTAAATTTTCCTCTCCTCTGTCCCTCTGATCCACCAACCAAAAGGTTTCCTTCTCTGTGCCCATGCTTTATGTGATCAGTGTGCTAAGGACAATTTGTAACCCAACAACTTCTATAATAGGTCACAGCAGAGAACCAATTTGATCACCAAAGCCATGGTTGCCTATCAGAAGTTTTTAAGACTGTCCAGTATAGATTCACAGGCTTTACAACTAGTGTAGTCCCAGCGAGGTGAAACTAAGCACCAAGTCATACAGTTACTCGGTTTCTTGAGAGAGGAAATCCATTTCCTGATCTGCTCAGCCCCACCATTTAGCAACAGGAGAGAAAAACAGAAGCTGCAGAGAAGATAGTGTGCAACAAATGTCAAAAGCAACTTATTACAAGAAAAAAGCTTGAGCAACTTGAAACTGAAATAACTTGATGTCTAGATTTGGGGGCAAAGAGCCACGCACCCTCTCTCTTTGGGCACCTAAAGCCAAGCATTGTCCACAGAGGGACATGTCCACAGGAAGAACAGACTCCAAACTGGGCAAATTCTGCACCAAAACCCAAGCACAGTGACAAACTCAGTGCAGAGCGTACATTTACCGGGGGCTCTGCTAATGAGCCCCACCTGGCATTTCAGAAAATGTAAGAAAACAAAATCCATATTTGATGCATATTTGGAGTGTTATCAACTGAGAGGCTCAAAGGCACTAGAGCTGGGGACGGTTACTTGTAAGAACCTGACTTCAGCTAGAGGCGAGGAGGCAAGTGAGACTGCTGGATAAACTGGCTTCCTGAAGGAACCATCTTTTTATATTTAAGTGAAATCGATGGAAGTCTGGAAACTCATTGTGTTTCCAGATAGGCCACTGTGGTTCCTATAAAGAAACAGTATGTGACAATAACAACAAAATGTTTGCCAAAAAGGTGCTATCGCTTGCTCCACCCTTGCAGTGCATTTGAATTTCCTTCACACTCAAACAAAAGCATGTCTTCCATTACCTAGTACTTTTGATATTTGACTTTGAAATTACTGGCAAAGAAGGGCAGTAGCTGTTCCAGATCTTAGCAAAGTCTACTTATAAAAAGCTCCAAGAGCAGATTACACACTAAGAGGAGAGAAAGCTAAATATAAAACTCTTGCTGTATTCGGAAACATATTTGATCAAGGTAACAAGAGCTTGTTTACTTCTCAGCTTCTTCACATGACATTTTAACTTTCTCTAGACAAGCATTTAGTAGATATTATCCATTATAATTTGTGATAATTCCAAATAAGCGTTATCTCTGTTATGTAATAGAGTCCTTAAGCACATTTCAGCCTTGCAAAAACATTCCCTGGCACTAGCGGGCCACTTCCCAAACCAGAAGAAACTTTAAGAGCGCTGGGGGAAAGTTCATTTAGACAGACAGTAAACAGAGGCAGGCTGGCACCTCCAACTCAGCCCCACCACCTCCCAGTGAGGAGGAAGCCGGACACAGAGTAGCTTTGCTTTTGTTGTTACAGCTTTAAAATACCGTTAAGCTCGATATCTGGATAGATTATCCCCAGAAACACACAAATTCCTGCATGCAATATGGAGGGCATGTTCTCAAAACAAATATAACAGGGCAATACTCCAGCACTGTTCTTCAGGCAGATGAAAACTGACCTAGATCTTCTGAATATAATTAGTTCTGTTTATAAATGGAAACTAACTTTGACATTTAACTGATGTTTTCTTGAGATTCTTATAGGAAAACCAGGAGATGTAGAATCAAATGTTCCAGCACTGTTAATGAAAGGTGAGTCTCCATCTCCCACACTGTTCTGGAAATGACGGTTCTCTTAATGAGGACTTTCTCCTGTGTGACCTATCTATCACTTCACTCTCTGATCTTTCCTTGAAATTGATTATGTTTAAAGAAAAAAGCAAACACAAAAACCACCAGCAAGAAAACCCCAACCATCTTTTTACCAGTGGAAGCGTTTGTGACTTTGCCGCACAGTTAGTGCTGTGAGGTCACACATTGAGCAAGAGAAGAAATAGTGATAAATTATTTCTGAGCAGGACACCAGTCCTGTGGAGATCTCCACTACACAAACAGTGATTCTTCCAGAATGAGATGTTCAGAAATACCTATATGAATAGAATGGGGTAGAAATCCATTGATGTATAAATGCTGCATGGGATATTTCAGAAACAAATCATGTAAAACCAGATCTCACACAATCACAGACTGGTTGAGGCTAGAAGGGACCTCTGGAGGTCATCTGGTCCAACCCCCCTGTGCAGATGCTAATGCAAGTAGAAAGCACAAAAGGAAAGGAATTATTTGGGACAGAAAGGCAAACTTCCACATGAATAATGATGAAATTATTAGAAACTAATAATAATGAAATCAAGGCCTGAAAAATGATATTTTAATGCATGTCCACACCTAAGCCCTACTATGGTTCAGTTTTTCTCCTCTTTCATCCGTTTTGTTTTTCTGCCTTTTTTTACCTTCAACCACTAGGAATATCATTTGTAGTTTACATTTACAGATCCATTACATGCTTCCTGACACCCGTACTGCAAGTTGCATGGCAATCCAGAAGCTGAACTGCTCTCCAAGGGTGGATTTTCTCATGTATCTAATTCCTGGAGTTTATTACTGCCATAGGCATTTCTCAGCAAGAGGCAACTGAATGGCTTTAAATTGGTATTATTATACTCTGTGCAAGTTTTAATAGATAAAATGACAGATGCAGAAATCCTTCATTACCACTCTACCAATTAAAATACAAGATTTTCCCCTGTAATTGAAAGCAAGTACATTCCTTCCTCTGTGTTTCCACTACAACACGAAAAGCACTTCTTCATTACATTAAAGGTTTAGCTTAATACTATTTTTCCTCCTGCCTGAGACTTTACTTCTAGAACTATTTCATATGAACACAGCTTAGATAGTATCCAATTACTTTTTAATAATTAACATAGATATTTTAGAAGTCTCTTTAGAAGAGAAGCAATTTAAGCAAACCAATCAAGATATTAAGCAGGTAGGAATTGTAGAAGAGTTTGCTAAAAAGTAAAGTTGTTCAAAACCAGAACATGACTAATCATTGAAAAAGTAAGTTGAAACTATCAGTCAAACTATTGTTTTCCTACATCATGTTACCCATAGTTATAAAAACTGCCTAGTGATGAATCACTTGGAACTATTTTTAAATGCATCTACGCAAATGATATTTATAGTTTATGCTGGCTTATCTGTCCTGCGTGTTTTTCATGTTAGCACCTTTTTAAAAGGCTGACAGGAACAGCCAGGGCAGAGCAGACGGCAGGTCCACCTTGTCCCATGCCCTCCTCGCAGGGCTCTGCATGGAAGGAAGCGTCTTCCTTTACTCCTATTAGGCGAGCATCACAACAGAGGCAGAGGGATCCCCAGGGCTTATCTCCAGCTCCTGCAGATGATACTCTTCACGTATTATCATTGTTACAGTGCTGCCTAGACCCAGCCAACTTCTACACGAGTGCTGCACAGAGGGTGTCCCCATCTCGAAGAGCTTACACTGCAAATATGAGACCGTTCCGCTGGGTGCCTTGGGATATTTCAGATGCAGATTATCTCCGTGTTCCACAGAGATGTACATTCACATCGAAGCATGCTCACCTGTACATGCACAGCCCAGTAGTATTTAGGATCCTGCAGTTGCTTTGTTATAGGGAAGGGTGATCAGAAGCAGAAGGAAAACGGTCCTGGCCTAGTCCAACCATCATACCATACACCTCTCACCCCTGACTGAGGTGCCTTTTCCAACAAGGGATTCCCTTCTCCCGCCCAAATTCCTCTACACGTTTCTATTATCTGTTACTGGTTTAATTTTTCATTTGGCTTTGAGAAGATACAACAAAAGTTGAATATATAGGACACATGGGGAGGGTATTGAATGTATTTTAATGCCTTCTTACTGCAATTCACTAATTCATTTATTATTTGACAATTATTGTACAAAGACAGCTGTGTAGACCTTTCTGAAAGAGCACAACTAATTTGGAAGCAATGGAAACAGCAATGTACGGCATGTTAACGATGCTTCCAGCTTTGGAAGACCATCCATTAGCTTTTTTTTAAAGAGGCATGGGCAGGTTATTTGTTTTTTTAATAACACCTGAAACACAAAAGAACTTTATCAGGATTCACATGACAAGGATGATCCAGACCGCATTGCCAATTTGCAAAGTTGGCATTTTCAGCAAGAGATTCCATCTCGATGCTGGTGACATAACACCACCGTAAGTCTGTGAGGAGGAAGAAGATCCCTAAACTAGAAAAACCACGGGGCCTATACTTAGAAAAAATTTTGCAAGATAATTGTCCTTACAAGAGTTGAGGTCACTTCAGGGTTGTGTGACTGTTGTGGTGAACGGCTGCTGATTCTGCAGAGAAAATCAGCGTTTGTGACTTGACCAAGGCCACAGAGGGAGCCCGTGATGATCGATTGCGAAGGAGTTTACCCAGCGCTCTGGGCGACGCTGCCCTCTATCACTCTGACCTCAGCTGGGCTTTCCCAGAAGTCAAAGGATCTGTACTCTGGGTAGCTTGGAAGAACTGACAGACGGCGGATCATTTCAGGGACAACCACCCATGAGAGGTGACTGCTTGCAGCGGTTACATTTTCCAGGTTTGTCACAAGGAAATAATGTTTCTTAAAAAAAATTAAAAAAAAAATCCAAGCCACCCCCTTTTGATTTCTTGAAGGAGGGCGACGTGTCCACAGGCACTGCAGCACCATAGAGGTCAGCTCTATGCTATACCTATAAGTCTGTCTCACTCATTTGCCAGCTTAGCAATCCTCACCTTGAATAGCTGCACTACTTGAGCTCCAGGAAACTTCTGCTGCTCATACTAAGCACATATTGTACACTAGGAACATATTCAGTCAGCCAGATATTTCACACTCAGTATAATAAACTTGGACTTAAACTTCAATTGGCTTGCAAGGTCCTTGGCTCTGTCCAATTCTTTAACTGTGTATGAAGCTGACTTTGTTTTCATTTTTTTCCTCCTTCTACCAAGTCACTTGGCTCTCATTAAGATACCTAATTTATACTCTAAAGTCCAATACATGAGCCAGATGCCTTTTCACAAGCAAAAAGACGTAATACATATAGGTTAGGTACAGTCTAGTCAACACATTAATCATAATCTGGAGTGTGATATTGAAAATAAGTAGGTTGGAAGGTTTTGTTAAAGACGTGTAGCATGTTGAGTAACTTGGCAATTTACACAGCTTCTGAATCTACAATTAGTAATTTAACAGAATATTTTTGGGACTACTTCACATATGTCATTTCAAAAAGCACCTGTTCAGCTTTTAGCTGATTTAAGCACATATATGCATGCAAACATATGCACATACACGCACATACACACGAGCGCTGTGCTCTTTTGAAATACCTGTTTTAATTAAAAAAAAAAAAAAAACACACACACAAACGAGACACAGCTCCTTTCAGTTAAATTCACTAGCATTGAACACAATGTTTTATATTTTTCACATAGACTACACTTCCCTTTGCAAAATTACAACAGATAGAACCAATTCAGGGAAAAAAACCCAAAACATTCATGCCATTTAGCATATAAATATAAAAACCTCCATAAAAAAAAAAATTAAATCTCTAAAAGCTTCACAGCTCTGGAAAAGAAATACTTTCATCACAGTGAAAATAATAAGCTTTCAAATAATTAAAATAATCTCAAGAACTGTGCAGTGACCGTACCTGGGAAGCATCTTTGTCCCCCGAGCAGTTCCACTTTTCAAAATCCCTGTAAACTCCTGTTGTGCCCAGCTGCCAGCTCAGGTTAATAATAGCAATGAGCCATATTCATCCAAAACCACAAGACTGTCAGGTGACATATCAAGAGGTCTGAATTTAACTCAAACAAAAGACTCTCCATGCTGCAACGCAAAAGGCTTAATCCTAGCAACAGGATCACAAAAACCACCTTAAAGAAAGCAGTTCGCTGAAGCGCAATATAGGCGTTTGCACCGGGCTGCGTTTGCACTGCCCTGGAGTTTCGTAACCCAAATCCTGCCCGTCCATTCTGTTGCACAGCCCGGGATTTCTGCTCAAGTAAATACTGCCCGTCTTCCCCCGCTCCTCTGTCTCTTCCACTGTATTGCTGCAGAGAAGATCAATCTAATTCATCAGAAAGCTAAGCGCTGCTTTGGCAGCTGCCGGAGCATACATGTCAGTCCCATCTATCCTCCTCCTCCTCCTCCTCTAGCGAACGCGACCGGAGTTGAGTCTCATGACCCAAGTGCCCCGGCAACCGTGGCGGCCGTCCTGCACCTCCACGCGCCGCGACCGTCGGCAATTCAGCCCGCTCGGACGAGAAGCGAGGGGGCCAAGCGACGCGGCCTCCTTCCAGATGGCACCCCCAGCCTTGACATTCCTGGAAGCGACGGGATGCTTGTGCCGGAGCCCGGGAGAGCGGAGGCAGAGGGGTGGGAAAGGGAGCGCCGACAGCCATCATGTGACCCAGCTGTCAGCGCGTGCCACCTGGAGCCGCCATCCGCCGCCACCGATGCCAGCGCCGCCGCCGACCCCCCACGCAGGATCTCACCATTAAGGCGAAGGCCTTCGGACGCTCAACGGCACGGCATCTCGTTTGCAGGCCTGCCGGGAAGGGGGGAAGAGGCGCCTACGGCTACCCGCTGCTCGCTGCCTGCCTTTGGGCGGCTGGGGCTCGCCTCTTCGGCGCGTTGGGGGGCGAAGGAAAACCAGCTCTGCTCCCTCTGTCACGGCAGCACCCGCTCCCCCTCCCCACGGGCTCCTATAAGAACAAAGAAAGCACTGTATGCCCTGGAAGGGCTCATTAATATTACAAGTGAAGCCCCAGGAACACGCAAGACAATTGGATGGCAATATATAGGGGTGGTCTGGGGTTGTTGGTTGTTCGGGTTGTTTTTTGTTTGGGGGTTTTTTCTTGGGGTTTTGTTTTTTTTTTGGGG
>JAOBAS010000040.1:19744397-19758288 GCA_025311575.1 Elanoides forficatus
GGGGGGGGGGTCGTGTCCCGCCAGCCCCGGTCGCCTGGGCAGGTCCCGCGGGCGCAGCCTGCCCGCACCGCCGCGCATCTCTGTCGGGAGCTGGGACGGCGCGAAGCGGGGCCAAAATTTCCCCCTGGGGTGTGTGGGGTGGGGGGTGACACCACGCCGCTGGTTTGTTTGCCTTCTTCCGAGAGAAGCTGAGAGAAAAGCAGCAGAAGGGCAAAAAGAGAGTCACGATCCAGGCGGCGAGTCCATCTTGCTGTACCCCCAGCGCTTTAGGGGCTCCCCGTGCAGGGGTGCAGCAGAGACGGGTGACGACTTCTTTTACCCCTAAACCTAGAACACTCCAGCTCCTGCCCCTTCCTTCCTTCCCTGTACCTGAAGTGATTCTCCCAGAGCGGTAACAGCTCAGATGCGCTCAATTCAAAACCTACAAGGAAGGTGGACCGCCCTCATTTGCAAGCAGACGAAGCCATCGTCACAAATAAAACATCCGTCTCCAAAGTAGTATTTAGGACACAAGACCCAGCAGGTGAATCCAGAGCAAGTACATAAGTATAATAAGTGTGATAGGCTTCATAAAAATCAAAACTATCTGTGGATATTTGCAAAACTCTTTATTAGTAAATGTTTAAATGAAATGGAGACGCTGGTTACAGTTAACAGTCTCTTTCCGTGGCTCACTGTTCAGATACAACACTACTAGGAAGTTTAATCAAGGACTGACAAAACTGACTCATCTGCTTTCCCTAGAAACTGGAATTAAACTAAAACAGTGTATGACGTAAGATTAAATTAAGCAGATTACTTTTAAAAGGCGTAATTTAGTACGTGTAACATATTTATACAATTCCTCACAACCAGCCATCTGTAGGAACTTTGTTCTTCATCTACTAGAAGTTGAAGATAATTCTAATAGAAAATAGGAACTGATGTTTAGATGCATCTTTTTCCCCTTGTTCTGTAGGGAAGATAGATATGCCTGCCTGACATAGATTTACAGATGATAGACCCTTACATCCTTTCACCATGTGAAAGCCTCCTAGCTTCGAGATGGACACATAAATAGAGTCTCAAATACAAAAAGTCCTCAGGGAACACTGTGAAATACTAGAATTTCAGCCAGGACATACAGCTTGGCTTTCCGTAGTTTCACAATGTAAGGCAATGAAGATTTAGCTAATCTCAAGTGCATTGCAATTCAACCTGATAGAGTCCCTTTAAAAGCAAATAGTAGCCTGTTCCAAAGCTCCTAAATTAATAGCAAGTGATTCCGATAGGCTTGATTGACATACCTTAAATCGAGGGAGCAGAGGATGGACAGTAAGAGAAAAGGGGATAAATACATGTTTAATCATCCATTTTCCTGTAAAAACCTCCCTGTAGGCAAATCTTCATACCTACACAAAGAACATGAATTTCAACTTGTGTGTCCATTCAGTATGCATTGCCTTGGGCCCCAAACCTCTGCTTTCTGTGTTTAGAGATTATGAACCAAAACAGAACCACTTGTACGTAAGCTCTTAGTACACCTACCCCTATAGCACTCCGGTGCAAGAAGCAAACATATTCCATCATCTCCGAGCGCTTTAAGTCAAAGTCTCCTAGAATCACACTTCAGATAACACAAATAACCGAACAGCGTAAATGAAAAACCTCCAACCGATTTATGTATAATACATTTACTAAACATGCATCTGCAATGCACAATTTCTAGTGATAAAGTATTATCACAGTTCTTGCATGGACTGACTCACTGTAAGCGATTCCATTCAAGCCATTAAGACTTCATCATGTCTAGGATGTGACAGAGCAGCCCTATTGACACTGAACAGATTTCTCTCCTGAATCACTGCACAAATAAGCTCTTCTGTACTACCCGTTAACTGGTTGTGACCCATAACCTTTATCCACTAATATGGAAGAGCCAGTTTCTACTTTGAATGAAATTTTATGCAGTCATTCTTCAGTTTAAAACCAAAACAGGGGAAAATGCCTTCCCTTTGAGAAAAGCAGAACAAGAGTAGATATTGTTGCGGCCTCAAAATGAGTAAAATTTCCTTCCCTGGGGCAGAGAGCTAGCCTGGTAATTAATTACACTTTCTCTAGAAGTCAGACAAAAGAGGAAAATAAGAAGCAGTACTTTCGTAACTGAAGGACAAGAGACATTGTGGTTCGTGGTATTTCTGTCGTCCTGTATAGCCTCATCACATCAAGAAAAACAAAAGCAAAACTCGGCAATATTCAGGCTGCTACAGCCAACTCCACAGTTACACACCGTATTTTCTCCTCCTGTACTCTCCAGTTAGTTTGCCAGCATTAGCCTGTTTCTTCTATAGAAACTACAAAATGGTTTGGGGTAGAATAAGTGTTTTTTCCTAGGACTCCTAGAATAGCCTTACGATAAATACCTCTTTTATTCTGGACCATCCTTTACTTGAACAATCATCATAATCACAACTGACTACATAGATAACTTTCAATTTTGCTTAAAGCTACATCAAGGAGCTCACCTCTATGTCCTAGGGGCTCTAGATTCCTGCATAATTACCAGTGGCTTAGTATTTGCAAGAACAAGGATATTGATAATTAGAAGCATACCTGAGAGGACTCCAAGGAATTTTTGGCAGAACTCATTCTACTAATGCTTAAAGGAAAAACAACTTAATGGCATAATTTTTAACCTTGAGCCATATAGTATGTTTATACAATACTTGTTCATAGACTAATCTAGCAGCATTTATTTGCACTTCCTTCTACCCTAGAGCAATGGGAAAAGGCTCAGGGTCTGAACTTTCTGAGGTATTTTCAAATGTAGTCAAACTAATTGAAGCTGTGGACTTCATAAGTCTTCTTGACATGCTCTTTTTGGAAATACAGAACTCTCTTCCAAGGCATGAATGTTCTGGGTGATAATACTAAGAAACAAACTCAGACTTCAAGAGGATTGGAAAGCCACACTATCATTTCGAAACATTGAAAAACTTCCTTTATGTCTACAGAAGAGTCTGAGTAATGAGTGTTGTAGTGAGAATGCTGTAAGGATCCAAATTACTTTACCTTGCAGTGAATTCAAGTGGAGAAGAACTGTGCTCTTGTCAATGTTCTGAAGCATTCAGCACGCTGCTAAAGAATGGCACTTACGGATTAACAATCCACAAGCTGAACTGGAAGCACTGGGAATCTAAATCGTGTATCACATAGTATGAGCAATAACCTCAAAATCCAGAATGCCAATATCCAGGTCTTGAGACAGTTCAGCTATAAAAGTTTTTTTTCCACCCTTGTATTCATGTAAGGCACCTACTTCCTCTGCACAAGTCTGAAGCCACTAGAAGAAACAACCACTGAGATAGGTGATATCACAAAATAATTGAGATGAAATGGGAAGGACTCCCGAGGAGCACAAGTCTGATGAGGAGCGGCTGAGGGAGCCGGGGCGGGTTAGTCTGGAGAAGAGGAGGCTGAGGGGAGACCTCGTAACTCTCTACAACTACCTGAAGGGGGGTTGTAGTGAGGTGAGTGCTGGTCTCTTCTGTCGGGTGGCTGGAGACAGGACGAGAGGAAATGGCCTCAAGTTGAGGCAAGGGAGATTTAGGTTAGACATTAGGAAAAAATTCTTTACTGAGAGGGTTGTCGCACATTGGAATAGGCTGCCCAGGGAAGTGACTGAGTCGCCATCCCTGGAGGTATTCAAAAAGTGCATAGACGGGGTACTCTGTGCCATGGTCTAGTGGGCATGGATGACAGTTGGACTCGATCTTGTAGGTCCCTTCCAACCTAAATGATTCTATGATGCCAGTGGTTGGGCAGTGGATGTGCCAACAATGGTGACAGTGCTGATCATAAAAAGCTAGCTTGCAGTGATGGTAGGGTGAAGACGACTTATATTCATATTTAGAAATCAGTTTACAGCAGAACCCACAGAGTCCTGTACCTCCAAAGTTCTGCAGATCTAAGCATTCAGAGAGTTTAATGGTAGCATATTACTGACTTCTGAGTCCCTGAGAGTATGTGAACGCTTTACATACCCATTTCCAGGATGCAATTACCTTTATAAACAGTGTTAACACTTCTTAACTGAAGTAGAGGTCGCATCTTTAGATGCTAATGCCACTAGAAAAATCTAGAAATCTTGGCAGAGCAAGAGCCAAAAATAATTCCATTAATGCAATTTGGTCTGCTGTTCTTGAGTCACACTTTTTAAAAATCTAAACGAACTAAGAATCATCTTTATGGAATCCTTCCAGAACAATGCCCAGAATAAGATCCAGTTGCTTGTACAAAACAATTTAATATTAAGTACTGGAGTAAACTACTTACAAGCTTACTGCAAAGCATTACACTAAGTTTCAAATAATTTATGTGCCAAAAAATTACGGCCATTAATTACTAGTTAGTAGTTCTGTTTCACCTCCCTGCCGCAGCGGCAAGACAGTTATTTTCTTCTGTTGACTCCTGCTGAAACCCAGAAGTCTCATCTGTGTTTACAGTAGATCCAATTTTTGGTACTCGTAATAATATCTGGGGAAAAAAAGTGGTAAGGTAAACACTATCAGTAAAGTGGCACATTCTCAAGTGTAAGAGAAAGCTCATTGATCTGACAAGCTGTTTAGGTGTTCAATAGATACCTATGACATCATTTGTTTGGAGGAATCAATCTTGTAGATCAACAGTGAGAAGAGAATAATAGTTTTGAGTGTATGTACATTCCTAATGAAAAAGAGCATCATCTGAGAGACTCCTTGAGCAGAGGTGAAAACATTCAGCATAGAAAAACACCACCACCACCTTTAGGCAGTCTAATTCCCGATTCCCAGGCTCCTCTAGAAGAGCAGTAACAAAACCAAACTTTTGTTCTGACAACACTTGCTGATTTCTGAGATCTACTTCCCTACCAAGTACAACCTATGTTCTGTATTACCACAACTCTCTTGGGCACATGACTTAACATCCTTGTTCTTTGATCTGTACAGAAGCATCAGATGATTGCCATTAACACATACACACACTTAAAAGCACTTCCCTGCATTCTAGATGCTGTATGTAACTCAATCTGTAATAAAGTAGGAGAGTATTTGGACATAAGAGACTGAAATTCCATTGAAAATTTGTGTATATTCAGTATTTTTGAAAGCTATTATGCTTATGCAGTATCTCTGTATTAAATTAATGCAGCATAAATGACAAATGTAACTTACAGAAAACTTGCAGACATTGTCTGTAAAGAACTACTTCAAACTTAGGAAGACACATGCCATCCAGTGGCAGACTAAGAAACTTCAAGAGAGATCAGAGAGGGAGGAGATTCTACCTGTACAGGAGTGATGAGATTTGTACAGAGTTCTCATTTTTGTTTAACAAAAGTCTAGAAAGTGAGGAAAGGAGCTTCCCCTATGTTAAGGGTATCAGGAGAAAAGAGCAGAAATCTTTAGAGAGAAACTGAGAATCTTTAAAGAAAAACATACTCTATTACTACTTGAACTGTTTTCACGGGGAAAAAAAAATTACGGATGCAAAAGAGCTCAGTTTAGCTGAGCACGATATAAAACACACCAATGGCTGAAAGCTGAAATCAGCCATATTCACCATAGAAATCAGGGACAGAATAATAATTTACTAAACAAGCTGGTATCAATTCTAGGGAGTCTCCATACAAGCAGTATGAGTGAAGCTCAAAGTTGTGTTTAGGAGCAACTGGAAGAGGTGCGGATATTCCCAGAGTTACCCCTTAGCACCTTCTGGCCTTAATGATCTAGCCTATGAAATGTCTAGATTGTATTAATTCCTATGATAAAGACCCTTGGAGGAGACAACATCAGCGTAATTTGTTAGTGAAGTACTGTTGCACGAGAACACCGTTAAGTCAGAAATTTGAAGTTTTCAGCATCTTTTACTCTTTAGCCTTGTGATTTTTCCAAATATCCAGACTTTAAAAAAAAAACAAAAAACAAAAAACAAAAAACCAAACCCCAAACCTTTAAACACTCAAACAGCCAGTTACCATCTGCACAGTGAACCAATTCTGTATTTTATTACCTTCAGGCACTCCTTCGGGAAGCCAGAATGCTTCTGTATTAACTGGAATCTGGTGAAGCCCGGAGTGCCTCTGGCATGGTGAAGTTCTGACAATGGAGCAGATTTCTTGTCTGCTACACAGAGGCTGAAAAGATTAATGATATTTTATTCACACAACTATTTCCATTGAAGAAATATTCTTCTAGCTTTCCTCTAGGGAAGTTAGACATGACATGCAGATTTCAAGGGATGTCATTAGAAAACATTTAAGACTACTTGTGTACACTTAATGTGCTATCAGAAAGGGTGATAGAAAGCTGCAAAGATTAAACATTCTCTTCAGCTGTTTGTAATACTGTAAGGTTTATATATATAGTACATTACACACTAGCATGCCAAAACTGGATTTGAAGAGTGCAATAAAATTAGAACATTAAAAATATTATTTTCTTCTGGACTTAGAGGAATACTTTCTTTTTCTGAGTTCAGAGATGCAGGAACAATTTCTTCTGAATTTACTTATAGACCTGTGGTGTTCAGAAATAGGTCTTGCCCAGGTGAGGCTTTGCACATTGGTGACGAGCTAAGCTACAGCTCCGTCAAAATACAAAACACACAGCGTAACTGCCCAATTAAATAACAGACAACAATTCAAATTGGCCAACACCTGTTGGCTCATGCAAAAGATGTTCTATTGCTTCAAAAATATGATTTCGGACTCTAGTGATTCCTGTCTCCAGCCTCCAACAAGACCCTGATGTTCCCTATTTATTAATCTAGTATCCATAAACTCAAGTATGCTTGCAACAACACTAGGAAAGCCCAGTATGTTTTCCTGAAAAATAATGTGGTGCAAAATTAAGCAGTCTTTCTACCGTAACAGTTTCCCTTTTTCTGAAAAAATTTTACAGTTTGCTGATTCGGTTGGGAGCTATGGCATGAAAGCAACAGAGACATCACTTCTATTCCTCCAGTGAGAAGTGGTAGTACTGTAATGCCTTTATTGAAAAAGAAATCAAACTGGCATTTAAGTATCAAGTTTATTTGTATCGAAGGGGTAACACAAGTAAGGCTACTAGGTGCTGGTTTTACATTAGAAGATGTTGTAAAAATACAAAACAGATACCTAGGTTTTTTGTTGTAGTTTTTTAACTGTCTAGCTAATAGAATTTAGCAAGTAGTTTGTTGTGCAATTTGTACTGTAGCCTGAGGATAGCCAGAATTGGACTGTGCCATGAAGAATGATTTATTTGGTTTTACACAAAATCTAGCTCTGCAGGCTGAGAATAACCAAGATTTTTTAGGGCTTTCTTTTCCTCTATGATCAGCATGGTGGAACTCATTTGCAAATAAAAACAGAGAAGAATTCAGTATCAGTTTGAAATTCTTTGCTGTTTCTTGTTAGTCCTACAGTATTCCCCTAGTACACAGTACTATTTCTAAGAACTCCATTTAGAATTACTAGTAGTTTTTCAGGTTTAAGTACTGAATTCCTGCCATCCACTGTTTTTTGGTCTTGCACTCTCCAAGACAAAATCAGTTTACTGCAGCACAGAACACACACATTTCAGGTCCCCTTCACAACTAGGGGATAAAGCATTTCCTACCACTTCTCATATTTAATTAAAACTTCTGTCATGATTCAAAACTCTCACTTCAATTTTATGCCTCTGCTAATTAGCAGGGCACAATGGCAATACTTACCACCACAGCATCTGTCTGTTTGGATGGCAGTACTTCTGCTGTCAACAACCCCACTGATTTGGCTGCAGATCCTGGGGCATCAAGCCGACTGAATAATGATGTACCTTCTTCTAACATATTAGAATTTTTTTCTTTTTTCTTACACTTCAGCATTTTGGGTTTAGTGGTATGATTGTCAGGCTAAAGGGTGAAACAATTACATTTTGTGTTATAAAGTGAATCTCTATAGCCTGATAAGCACTAACAAAGAGAGTCCCACAGTCATACTAGAGCTCTACACAATGGGTTCAGTACCACTGATACAGTCGGTCTGAAAAACAGTAAGCTTAGAGGGTACTCATGACTATTACTGCTATCTAGAGGCAGAGGCAAGCTACTGGCTCCTTGCCATTGCCTGCAGGCAGCGCTTTCAGGGGAACTACTACGCTTTGAGGTGGAGTCTTCCACCTATACAAGGAAGGAGCAAGTCACCTGTGTTACAACCTGGCTGATTTATTAAGGATCTTTCACCTTTCTTTCCGGTCCTAACGGTGAAGAACAGCGCATACCAGTTTTTAGGTCTGGAGTTCTCTCTCTTCCAGCTGTAATTTTACAGACTTTTTTTCCTGTGATAAATTTCCAACAAATTAATTAACTTTGAGACAAAGACCACAGCTAGTCTCCAACCCATGACTTACAGGATGGTTTTCAAAGAGGGATCATTCTAAAGCCACCCATGTAAACAGACTTCCTGCCTTCAGTATAATCCTCATCTCCCTCTCCCCTTCCTTGAGGAAACAAGGTTGCTTATTAATCTAATGTCCACCTGGCTGTTTACTGGACACACATACTGTGGGAGCAGAGGAACTGCATAATCACAGCAGTCTTTGCCACTGGCAACTTCTGCTGCTACTACAGTCCAAATTAAGCAGGGGAACATTACGTGGTACCTGGGCCATAGCCAGAATTGCATCAGTCACAGTTCAGAACTGTAGTTACATGAGGGACTCCTAATAGCATTTGTGAAGCTGCTGTGAAATAAGTTCAAATAAGGAGCATGACACAAACAGTTTTGTTCCTGGATAATTTAAGTAAGAAATGCTCACTTTCATTGAGCATCACAGGTGATTAAATGGAAAAATGTAGGGTTTGGGTTTTTTGGGGTTGGTGGTTTTTTTGTTTTGTTTTGTTTTCTTCTTCTCCTAACACATTTATTAGAACCAAGTCTTATTTACAGTGAAGATTTTCAATTCACACTTTCCTTTCTAGACACAACTGAGCTTAGCCTGTGTCAGGGGGACAAATGACCCAGTGGAAGCCTGGTTCTGATATTCTGCCATCATTTAAGTTTGGGTAGGATATTCTGTTGTCTCACAGCTAGTACAACTGCTTCAGGTCATATTTTACCTGCCAGAGTAGTTGAAACACTTAATGCTGAAGAACTGTAATTGGAATTTGTTGGTCTCTTTCTAGGAGAGGAAGAGAAAAAAGTGAACAACTGTTCTGAATAAGCGGTAACATTCAAAAAAAACCAATGTATAAGGAAATCATAAGGAAAATACAGACTGAGTGAAAAGGGATAAAGTTTATTTTCAAAAATATTGTTACGAAGTTACTTCATCACACTTTACAGTTATTAAATAGTTCATCAAGTCACACAGCTTATTCTGAAGATACTTGTAATGTAAGACCCACAGAAGACATTCGCTACAGTAAAGTACTCAGCATTGAAGCATACTAGGACAGAACATATTTAAGGAGTATGCAGGAGAAAATTAGGTTCACAAGAAAATTCAGGTTGAATTGTGTAGGGATCTGTAACACTGTAGGATTGGTATAAATGAGTTATGAATGGAAACGTCTGCATGTAAGACTAAACAGCAGCAAAAGGGTTAGAAGAAATGAGACCGTTCCTAGAAAAACACTCATGTTACTCAGATTTTTGTGTCAGGACCTGAAGGCAGCACTACAACAAGGCCAAGTATAGAAGACCCTTCATTGTGATAAACCCACACCACAGGTGACTTGTTAGGATGCCACGCTTTCTTGTTGACAACAGGAGGATGGCAATAGGGTCACAGCATATCACATACACCATTCTGCTTCCTCCTAGACATGTATTCCAAATAAGAAAAAACTGACAATGGGCAGCAACCTGGTCCAAGATTTATGAAGACTAAAGTCAGCAAGATTCTGAAGCAAAAGAGTGCCCCATATAAACTGATGATTCCTAAAGAACATAAAGTATCTGCCCAAAACCTAATTTTTGTCCCGGGCAAGCACAGAACACCAGAGACTTGACAACAGGTACCCTTCATATTCTGTACTGCAGAGGCAATCCTGGCCAGACCACCTGGGCACACACATCCTGCCGCCTGTGACTGAACAAAATCCAACAGAGTAAGCGCAATTGGATAACAGCAACTTATTTAGGGATTTTGTAAATAAACGTCACCTTCCCCTTCCACAAAATCCTTCACTGAGTTTTTTTTACATTAATTTCTCTACAGCTGCAAGACCAAAACAAAAGTCTGTAAGGCGAACTCTTACAAGACTTAATGCACCAATTTCAAAGTTAGTGAGGACACAGGTAGCTGAAACTCAACAGAAGTGTTTGCAGGATCAGAGGATTATTCATACTAGCCTTTCTTTTAAATATCATTCAAAAGAGAAAAATCTGAACATTTAGATGTATCAAAGAGTCTGATTTGCAGATTACCTTCTAGTGTATTGGTCTCGAAAATCCTCCTGCACAGGTTCTAAAAAACATAAAAGCTAAACTTTAAAAGCTAAGCAGACCAGACAGCATTTTAGTGCACACTAAATTATAAAGCAAGACTTTAGAAGCAAACACAGACCACTAACAGGGAGCTGTTCCCTGTCATGCAGGCATGCCATCATTACATATTTTATACAGTTTTCTTGCACTAGAGTGAAATTTCTTTATGCATATGTTCTGAAGCACTGTAGAAAAGACTTACCTAATATTGCTGAAAGATTTGAGATCTGCGGCATCTTATCTATGGTCACTGCTTTGCTGGAGTCTAGGAGAGTAGAGTTCTTGTACTTGCCAGCGTCCTCAGAGTAAAAATTACTTCTTTCTGGACAAAAAAAAGATGTAAGTGCAAGCTTCTGACACTGAAATTCATTGAGTTATTAAATTTGTGACCAAACTGAAAGTGATTGCATTTGCAAGACAGGAACTTTAAAGCAAAGTGAAAGCATTGTCTTGGCTCAAACAGCTGCAGAAAAGTTTGGGAGGAATTTGGCTCAAAACAGGTTTGTTGGTCATCCCCAATAAATAGCTTGCGTCAACAGGGAATACTTTAAATTTACAGTATGATTCAAATTACACCAGGACCTGATTCACACTGGATTGGAGGACCAGATATACAGATTCCATGTTAAGCACAGGTTGGCTTATAGCAAAGATCTGACCTGGTGAGTCACACCAAGAGTGGCCACTAGTCTGTCTATTGTAGATAGTCTGCCCACATTTTCTACATCAAATAAAGCTAAAAAAAAAAAAAACAAAAACAAAAAAACAAAACCGGAAGTCTCACCTGAGCCATCATCTCTGAATGTTTCAGGGGATGGGCAACTGTTCAGGCTGTCACTAGTACCTTCGTTATAATCTGCAGTTGAATCTACATCTAAACACTCCAGGAGAAAGGTTGAAACACCTGTGGGAAGAGTCATTCCTGTACCTAGAGAAAGAGACAAAAAAGGCAGCTACCAAAAAAAAGTATCATCTTGTACAAAGCATCAGAATTTAGCTTATCTAAGTCTCATTCCTGTGATAAGCTAAATATTGTCAAGCCAGTATCTTATAGCACTTCATAATACAATTAAAGAAACAAATAAACGAAGGGCATCCTGAAGCCCCATTTATACTACAATAAGCTAAGAGAAGACACCTTCTATGCCCAAGGCTCACTAGAAATACCTGAAGTATTTAGCCTTTGATAAGGTACTTCTTAGTCAGGTTTGTTTTCAGAAGGACAAACTATTTAGGCACAAGCTTTTAAAAATGCAGATTTGAGTAAAGTGAAGAACTCACATCAGCAACTAGTTCTGCCAATGATAAAACCAAGTTCAAGTGGTTTTCAACAGGCTGGACTCAAGACTGTCTCGGGTCTTATAGGTCTCCTATCCTGTTTGTGCTGCTGACAATCAAATCATGTGAACCAAGCCACATGCTGGAATAAGAGGCAGAAGTCTAGCCAGTGGTCTGAAAATCTGTACTTTCTAATATCGTGCAGTCAGAACAAGTACAAGAACAGCACACCAGTACTTTTATAGAAATATAATTAAAATTATGTAATTAATTTTACATTTAGTTTTATACAGATACAAAAATAGATTTAATAATATAATGTATTGCCATTATACTCACTTGAAGTCACTTCGGCATTTTTCAAACTTTCTTTACTTTCAGAGTTGATTATCAGGGATCCCTAAAATCAAATGACCAATACAAACAACCTGAGAAAACTGGATGTAGACAAAGAAATGCAATTAAATGTATTCCTACATTAGTAGATGCTCAGAAACTTACTGTCTGGTACTTTACCACTTAAACTTGCTATTCACAGTGTAATTTGTACCAGAGTTTTTCATGCATCATTAAAAAAAAATCTGCAATCTGACTTATAGTTCTAAAATTCATAATGAATACCCAATCATTTGATCCTACAACCTTTGCTGGATGAGACTTCCAGTGAAGGCTACTGACATCAACTGAAGTTATGCATAAGATGCAGTGGAGTAATGAATTTCCTTGTCTCCCCTCCCCCCTTTTTTTTTTTTATTGAGAAGCCCAATTCATGCTGCTCACTTTCAGAATCCTAGACAATTTCTATAAATACAAACAATTATGTTGTGTACATAGTGTATTCTAAGAAACTAAGCATTTGCAGGAAACATAAATAACTGCTGGACTCTAAATAAGAGCTAACATTTTAAAGAAAAATAGTTTTACACCAATATCACTTGAGCCCTTTCCTGTAGCAGATTTCAGTTCAAACACCTGTTGAACTATTTTCTCACCACTGCAGTATTAAGTGTCCTGTAACACTTCTGCTCAGTCATCTCAAAATACTTTGTTCCAGTTTTACTAACATGAGGAAGAGCTCAACAGTGACTTGCCAAAGGTCTGTGTCCAAACTAGAAGTGAGCAATTCTCTGGAATCACACTCTAATGAGGCATCTTCCACACAACACAACTGCTATGACCTTTCTTCATTAAGGATAATTAGTATTGATGTTTTCCCATGCTACCAATAGCTCCAACAACTTTTATTGTAGTCAAAGACACAGGAAAATGTCACCAAAACACAGGACCAAGTTCAGCCTCAAAAATGATCACACACACACACATATATATATATAACTCACAGGAAATTCTACTTGATTAGAAAAAGAATTTAACATGTCACATTTCTTTATCCTCCATAAATTACTAGTAGACAAAGAGCAAGACAGCATTCTCACCTTCAGCAGCACAGTGTTTTCTTCTATTTTCTCTTCTTTTTTTCTGAAGTCTGTTGTTTCCTTGACATTGTCTTGATTGCTGCAGTTGAAGAACAGAGCTGAGCTCAATACACGGAGCTACACTGTTCTAGAGAAAGGGGACAAAAACTACAGAATGTCTTTATAAGGTGCCAACAAATAGTTTGACAAGCATCAGTTTACTGATAATTCAGACTGCATGTCTCCAAGAGACATCTCATGCAGGCAAAACAGTATAAATGATTAGCTAGTGTTAATAATGGTGTATTGAATGAGTTCTAACAGACCTTTGGTTGCATGAATAGCTCACTTCAGTGACTTCAAAATGTTCTTTAATTTTTGGTAGGGTTTTCACACTGGACTTTCTCTTCAGGCCTAGAGAAGAATAAGTAGTTCAGTAGTTTTAGTTTTAATATTAGAATTTAGATGATTATTTCTAATAGGGCACCTTTAGCTGTTTCCCCTCTTCCATGCCCACAACAATTTTTGACCCTATTATCACAAACACTGTAAAGTGTGAATTTGCTTTATTATTTTTACCCAAGGTTTTTTTCAGCAGTACATCAGCAAGACAAAAAAAAAAGCAGACTGCAAGAACTACTTCAGGTGTTTCAGAAACCTGTTGATTAAAAGGAAAAAGAAAACACCTTGGAAGTGACATTTACTCTACCTAGGTTCAAAGCAGTTT
>JAOBAS010000040.1:19781405-19796508 GCA_025311575.1 Elanoides forficatus
CCTGGAGCCATCTCTGCTCCAGGCTAAACAACCCCAACCCTCTCAGCCTGTCTTCATAGGAGAGGTGCTCCAGCCCTCTGAGCATCTTTGTGGCCCTCCTCTCGCTCCAACAGCTCCATGGCCTTAACGCTCCTGCTCTTTGAAGACATATCTACGCATCAGCTCCCACTCGCGCATCTCGCTGCCCCCGCAGCCAGCGAAAGCTCTGCGCTTGCGAAGCCCGAGGGCTCGCTGCACCAAGCTGCTACATTGGCATTTCGTACCGCAAATTACCCGAGTCGCCACCCTGCAAATACTTGAACACGTGAGTTCAGTGGGATTTCTGCCATCACGTGTCCAACTTTCTTTACAACAGTGGTCTGGAAACCTCAGAAAGTTCAAGGATTAAGATAATAAGACTGCAGTATTTTCAGCGCCAATGGTAAGACCAGCAAGGGGTATAAGGTAACAAATTGTCCATCCCATGCGTACATCGCTACTTTATAGAATTGCCTGTTTGCTACAGAAAAGGAGATTCTTTACATTTGTAAGGTACAAGCTGTATAAAATCCTTTATATGTCATGCTAAAGCAATTCTGCTTCCTATATTGTTTCTAAACACAAGTTTACACATTGCATGAAACATATTATATGGGTATTTGGCCAGTGCTATGCTTTTTTTAAAATATGTATAACAGAAACCAGGATATACTTTAATATCAATGAAATTAATCATTCTTGTAAAAAAAGTGTATGTTTATGTGTATATACACACCCACACTTTATATGCAGAGAGCTTTCAAATAAATGAGGACATTGTGTGGGCACAATGGGACACAAAGAGCAAAACCGGACTCTGTGCTCTTTTTCAAGCACAAGTTGCAACTGTACAGGGCTTGTTTGCTCTCATAATTCTTCAAAAGGAGTTAATTAATTGATTTACAGGAGCCAGCACTGCTCAGAAGCACTTTGCACCCTATAGAGCCAGGGAGCCAGTGCTGGAAAGGGATTCAATGCCCTCCGGGGTTGTAAGCTCAGACTTGCTCCTGTTTCCATGGATTTGGCCCTCTGAGTAAGAGAAATTTCACCTCTTATCTGCAAGAGCGCATTTCCAGCCCATGCAGGGACACAGCTTAACCCACACACTCTGCACATGGCAACATTTTCTAGATCAGGGTATTCACCTCTGTCACTTTCAAAAAGCCTGAAAAATCAGCAACCACGTTCCCGTGAGTCAGCATAGCACCTTTGGGGTTTCCTGAAAGGAAACAAAGAGTGATTTTAAAAGATGAACCAGTAGGTAATTTCCAAAAACTTAACAAAAACCAAACCAGGAAATGGTTAAAATATTAAGTTCTCTTTTTGAATTTTAAAACTTATGTAATTTTTGCAGTCCTTTCTGTGCAGTAACGTGCACCAAAAGCACTTGCTGCAATACTCAAAATTTAATAAAATGATACTGTAAACACAAATATTTCTATTGGAGACTCTGAACAGCAGTTTCCACCAGAAATAGCCCAACTGCAATTTATGAGATCACTCAGATGGAGCTGCTTGATGAGCGTAGCCATCAGACCCGGCTGGCTGCTCCCAGCCTCTCCAGGTAGGATTTATTTCATACAGATTTTGACTAAGAATGATCTTGAATACCAACAAGCCCCATTTAAAAGGCTGGTAAGCTCTTACTTAGCCAGTGCACTGGATAACCTGAACAATGCAGAAAACAGGCAATACATGGTAAAAATTAGGCTACAAGAAGACCCTATGAGACTCTAATTAAGGGAAGTTGTTCATATTGTCAGCAGCAGACGAGAGGTATCCTGAAGGCAGCACCAAACCCATTAGGGAGCCAGCAAAGCCGCCGTGTCACATCCCAGTGCCTGGCACTGTGCCTGCAGCGTTTCACCTGCCACCCACCCAGGCACCTCCACACCATCAATATTTGCTTTTTTCGCCCTCTTTTCTCTTCCGAGCTGAGAATCCCCCTTCGCACCATGATACATCTTTTGCATTTCGTATCTGTTCGTACGCCAAAATACGGGGTTTATTAAGCAGCAAACGCGCAGGCTGAAGCCTCCAGATGCACAAACCGGAGCCGAGGGTCCCGTGGGAAACGCCTTGCCTGCAGTGCTGGCAGCGAGGACTCTGCATGTCCTCCTGTCACAGCACTGTCCCTCTTCATCATCCTCAAAGGGTTTATTTCTGAAAAGAAGGTGTAGCTCAGCTTGAATAAAGATTACAGAGCCAGCCTCTCTCTCCAGCGCGTTTTTAAGCAGATTGTTTTAATTCGACCACATCACTGCAGCGTAGCTCCTGCTACGCCGTGTGGAAGCAGATCGGAGGAGCTTTACCTGCAAGTACCCTGCGTGGCCCCGGCACGGCGGGCACAGGAGCTTTGCACTGCTGTTACAGTGAACGATGGATGCAACAGCCTCGCAAAATTGTAAATCAGCCAGAATTTCATCCTGGCTTCCTCAGGTTAGGAAGGGGCAATGGTTTTTTGTGAATCAGTTTCAGCACAGGAAAATATGCTTAATCCTCTCAGTTCCAGAGCAGCTTGCAGGCTGTGTCGCTGGCAGCCCTTTGGTGTGGGCACACACCGACGGGGCAGAGCCTGGCTCAGGTCCTGCGGTGCCGAGCCCTGTGCCCTTCCAGCTTCGCTGACACCGCTTCGACCCAGCTTCTCAAATAATTAAAGGCCCAAACAAAATTAGTAATTATTGCATGCTTTTATTGCGCTAAAGTAGGACATTTTGAACACAATATATTTTACTGAAAATCCATACTTGGTGTTCCAAGTGCCTTGGAGTAATTCGAACTCAGTGCAGAGGAGGCTATTTTGGTCTCACTTGCGCTCGTCCTCATCTGAAGCTCAGAGGTGAAGCTAGGGCTGACGTCTTTGCCAGCCACAACTGCTCCGGACCCGACCTGTTGTACGGGCAGGCTCGTGGGCACCAGCTCAGCCGGGCAGGTCTCATTTCAAGGCGCTTATTTTCACAACTAGGTGCACGCGTGGATCCGGACTTCAAGAAAACTCCATGAACCGATGTCAGCTGTAACTAAATGCCAACGACCCAGAAATTGCTCACGTTATTTTAGCTGCGTCTAGCCAAATAGGCGTGCTCAGCCCCTGCAATTCTACAAGTAGGCATACTCCCGCAGCGTTGCACAAATTTCTCTGCGCCGGCAGGTTGCACGCCCGCGGAGAGGACGTGCTCAGTACTGGTTTGGAAATTCAGAACTGCTATAGCAGCAGGAGATCTGGCTCCTGCACCTTAACACAGCTCTTCACATTTTGGAAGATTTCTCAGATGCTTTGAGACCTCAGACTCATTTACTTACTCCACCTCTAACTTCAATGCAAATTCCGTACCTCTGCTCAAACCCCCACGACATGCCTGGAAGCAGTGTGAACGTTGTGGCTCCTTCCCCCCTGTCCTGCCCACAGCAGGTTCAGCGTCCCGGACAGGCTGTGGTGTTGATGGTGTCAAAGCAGAGCAGCAGTGTTAGAGCCAGGATAGCCTTCATCAGGAGAAATCCAGAACAAACCGTGCTGCCACGGGGAGCTGCAGCTTTTGGGGCTGGGGGATTCCTGTAAATTTTGATCTTCTTTAGTAGTTCTGTTTTAAGAGTTAACCCAGCAAAACAGGTGCCCCTTGCTACAAGCCCTTTCCCAGAATTACCACTTTGAGAGAAGAAGGTTGGCAGTAATGCTGCCTTTAAAAAAAAAAAAAATTAAAAAAAAAAAAAATCAATGCCAGATCTCCAGACCTGTACCACTGCTCTCAAGTTTGAATCTCATTATAAAGACACATCGTAAAAGTGAGTGTCCTGTTATGGAAACGGGTGCACTGCGATCCCGGGCAGTTAATAGTCTGGGTATGGCAATTTCTCCTTATCTTGGTGCCGGGCTGGTTTGACAGTTCTCATAAGCCATAGAAGAACCTTTTCCACATGGCTGAATGGGTCTTTCAAGTAGCAGCTCCAGCACTAACTCGGCGGTGTGATCCATCAGCATTTTGGGATGTAAGCGCTTTCCTCCCACTGGGAGCCTCCGGTAGCCAGGGATATGCACTGGCAGGCTGTGAGAAACTGCCGGGAAGCAATTTTTATCCAATTGGTTACAGGTGGATCCTTGAGGAATTGACAGTTTGCTTCTCTGGAGTAGCCAGCATGAAAAATTGTATCCTGATGGTTTGGGGACATCTGTGTGCCTGTGGCCCATTTCTGAGTGCTGACGATTTCTTGGTACAACAATGAAAGTTGGTCTTGTCATCTGAGCTTAGCAACTTCAGCATCTTCTTTCTCCCTGGGGAGGTATTTGGACATCTGATCCTATCAAAGAAAAGCACACATTAAAGTCTTTCTCTGTTTTGGGTTTTTTTGGGGTTTTTTATAAACAGCTAAAATTGTTTCCAATTCTATGGTTTCCAGGTAAAAAAATCTATAGCTAAGATTTGTTTCACACCATACCAAAATATCTAGAGCCCTTCAGAATTGAAAAAGCCTTTGAGAACATATCTGTTGGAAGAAAATTCTAAATCTGGTCATTAAAAATATCCTGACACGGGCTATACAAAAAGCCAAGCCTTTTACATAAAAACATGTGGAAAACAGACCAGAGTGTTGATGCAACCCCTGGAAAAGCCAGAAGGTGATGTGCAAAGTCCTCCAGCAGCAGAGGATGGCCTGGTGGTTCACAAAGCATTGCTCTGTCAGAGTTTAGTTTGCAGGTGATTTACAGAATTTGAAATCTTTCATTTGGATGGGAGAAAGCAAATGAGCTCCCTGGTTGTCCCATTTCTGTAACTTCAGGCATGTTCCTAAGAAAAGCACAAAGTCTGAAACTGGCCCATGATTGCATTCGCATATAAAAAAAGAAAATAAAAAAGCCCTTCTCTATTCAGAATTTCTTATTTAGAAATAAAAATATCAACAAAAATGTGGCTTGAAAAAAATAATTGCTCTGCACTTTAAAATCCACACAAACAAATTGTACCCCACTGTGTCTGTAGGCACGGCTCCTTTGGTTTCCTGCACTTTCCATTTGTGCCCGGCCACTTTGCACTGGCACAGCTGGTGCTCACAGCATACGCGGCTGTGATGTCCGTATCCTGACTGGGTTCCATCTTTTCCTTTTAGGAATTCCCACTGCTGAGACAGAGCAGAGTCACAGGCTCCTTTCACACAGTGCACTGCCTTGGGTACTCCAAAGTGCACAGATCTCAAAACTAAAGAAGGATGCATGAAGGTAAAAAAAACCCCAAAGCCTTTTAATACATTTTGGGTTTGTATTTGGAGTTGATGAAGCAGTTGCCTACCAGATGCGCAGTGCAAGTCTTCTCCAGGAGGTGGAAGATGAAGATGTCCCCTCTTGCTCAGCCTGACCTGCAGCCTTGGCACCCTGCAGGCTGAGCAGCACAAGCAACGTCCTTCTTGGAGGGCAGCTTCGTGTCAAGTGGCATCTTCTGCTTGCCTAAAGGAGTGGAGGCCAAATCGAGGATGCTTTGGGGTAGGACCAAGCATTAGGTAATCCTGGGAGCACAGGTGAACCTGGACGAGCGGCTCCAGCAGTCCCTGGAGCACGGTCCTTCCCTGCTGGTAAGTATAAAAGCAGTTTCCCAAGCAATCGCGCCTTGTGCATCTGCGCTGGCTGCCTGTGTAGCTTTTTGGTAGATGTTACGGAGGTCGGGTGCTCAAGAGTAGGAAATTCCTGCAAGCTGTGTGCAAACCAGGGTCTGGAGAGAGGAGAAAGCACTGTGTCTGCTAAGAACAGGCAGGAAAATGATGCTGCTCCTCTCCAGCAAAAGGGGCCAGGGCACGCGAGTACCAGCAGTGCGGGCTGCACAGGCTCGTCCCCGAGGCTGCCCCAGCACGTGGTGGCCCAGGGCCAACCCAAGGACGTGGGCACCACATGAGCAAGCTGGGGCATGCTGCAGAGGAGACAGAGGTGCTGAGGACATCGGTGAGGCTGGGGGCATTGGAGTGCTTAGGACACAGAGAGTGGAAAGCTGTGGACCTGCTTTTTTTTTTTTTTTTTTTTAAACATATGCAGAAGATAAATACCAATCAATCAAGCGCTTCGCAACTACACTGCAAAACGGGAAGCAGAAACACGGGCAGATTTCTAGACAACTGGAAAACCGTACTGCCAAAGTGTATGTCAGGGAATTCAAGTGAAAAATAAATATATCATTATTTTTAATTTGCAATCTACAGAAATGTATATACATATATATTCTTAAATATTAAAATAGAAATATGACTGCCATATCAGTATAACAGCAAGTTTGCACATATTGAGGTGGTATTAATAATTAATTTGATAATCTATTCTAACATTTCAAGACTAAAGCGCCTCTTTTACCTGTAGTGCCACTAGTAAAACAGACAATTGATAGATCTTCTGGTCGAGGGGGCTAGAAATACACAAGGAGAATAAGAAAATCACATCAATCAAATGCAGAAGGGTCAATGATAGACTGTTGTCATTGTATAAACTTAAAGATCAAACCAATTATACTTCAGCTCTGCCATAAAAAGCTTTCATTCCCCTTGGCAAATATAAAAGACCATCATAAAACTCTTTTTATCAGGTTTCTTCAGTCGATGCCGACTCTATTCCTCTCTTAGGTTTTGCTCCAGCTGCATCAAGGGCATGCTTTAGTATTAGGAGACTTTGATGGGATCTTTGTCTTGCAGTTAGTATTTTCAAAGACACCATCTATACCTGTAGGTGTGTGAGAAAACTTGAGATAATTTACTAATTTCCAGATAAATTCTGGAAATGTGGTTATCCAGAACAGTGGACAACTTTCCAAAGCTGCTGATTGCTCCCATTTCCAGTAGTATCTCTGTCTTCTCAGCACCACTGCATGTGTGTGCTATTTTGGGTCCCGACTGAATAAATAAGCGGCCTGAAAATCAGAGGCTGCTTTTGAAAGTTTTGCACAAGTACGAGCAGCCAGTGAAAAACATCAACGCAGTTTCCCAAAAACATCCCAGAGAAATACTGTCAAGTAGTGTTTCTCAGCTATAGAAACCCCACCAGAAAGCCCAGAGTGCAAACACATTCCCCCAGCGCCACCTGGGTAAGACAGTGGAATTAGTGTGGCTTAACAATGGCATTTAATTACTGTCCCATTAACATGTTCAGCAAGGATGAACTGTCTCAGTTAAGCGTCCCAGGCAGAGGGTATGAAGCCAATACTGCACATCTCCAGCGGACGGTATTGACGGTCCCTGGGCTTCTCCACTGCCTCCCACGTGGAGAGGGTCACAGAGCACTGCCCCTAAAGACACGCAGGCTTCCTTCTGCCCAGAGCAAACCCTTCCCTCTCTTGGCAGTCAAACAAATGTAACACAGTCAGCTGCAATTGTAAGTGGGAAAAGCAGCATGCCAACACTCACCACAGGCACATGTCGACTCTCACGGCCACAGTCCTGAAAAAGATTAAAGTAACAAAAATTATTTCCACTTTGATTCCTGTGGTGTAACCCACTTGCTAATAATCTGCAAACCACTAAAGGAGACTGTGAGCTGTAGCAGAAAAATTTGTGGCTAACGCTTAGGTCATCTTTTCTATCCAAAGTTTCTTGCATTAACTGCAATGCCATCCTTGGATTTCAAGTAGTGCTTGGGTTGGTTGAGCCCGATCCAGGCTGTTTCATAAAAGCGTAAGGCTGTAGGCTTACATGTGGGAGGACTGTGTCTCGAATAGCAACCCCCCTTTCCAGGCTTAGTTAGCAGCTGATATCCGAGCAGAAAGGGTAGAAATGTTGGCTCCTATCAACAAGGAATAACACTTAAGAGGCAACTGCGCTGAGCCATGCTATTAACAGCCACAACCTGCTCTGCAGACACTGAACCGGCCATGCAGTTCACAAGCCCCTGTATATTTTACCATCTTCTTACAGAAACTACAAAATACAGTAAAAAGAGAGGGAGAGCAGACTTACCTCCACCTCCTGCATGGTCTGGATGCGAACTCCACAGCGTCTCCCTCTCTCTGTCAGCTCCTTCTCAAACGAGTCCATCAGGATGATGGAGCTCAGACCTGGCGTTTCTCTCCTCTCCACATGGTCGAGGAGTATTCTGGCTTTTTCAGGTTTGTCACAAATGACTGTGGAAATGTCAGCTGGAAGAAAAGAGGTCAAATGAGTTTTTACAGTAGAGCTTTTTTAATGCAACACTGGCTACTGGCTCATAGCTAACATTGTATCAGTCCTGATATTCTCTTCAGGCTAACACCAGAAATCCTAGAATATAACATACATTTCTCTTAGAAAATCACTGCAATTTTAGCTAACCTAAATCAGTGCTGAAGCTGTACCTGATATCTACAACTATTCTGGGATTCAGTTCAAAATACTAAAATTGTTCACCATGTGGGCTAAAAAATCTAGGAGGCAAAATATAAAGCAGCACAAGAGTGGGTGGCCGCAGAGTAATTCCCACAGCCAGAGCAGCCCCATCCACGGCTGTGCACGACCAGGCGCGTGGGAAATGCGGCAGAGGCAGCCCTGACCCAGCATGGGGACACACAGCTCCCCAGAAACTTCTCTAAGTGACTTCAAGACACCCAAGGAGTAAAATCACCCATCTTTTGGAAAGCAGAAGAAAATGAACCATTCTGAGCAACAAAACTGGTTTCTGAGACAATTACTTCAATTTTGTTTTTACCTGTGTTGACGATGTAACGAATGGCTCCAGGACCTAAAGTGTCATAGAGGGGAACCACCACCATGGAGTAGGTGTAGCAAGCCAGCTCGGAAATGATCCACTGCAGGAGGACATCAACGTATGAAGGTAGGAAGAGGGCCATGGGAGCAGATTTAACACACTTGAGAACAAGCTTCAAGTATAAAGCAAGCTCACAAGTCAGGCACATTGTTAATACAGCATCAAGTTGAACTTAAAATCTCACCTCTGGACGGTTTTGAGCAAAGACCCCAATGAACTGTGTTGTGGATGGCTTGCAGCCCTGCCGAAGAAGCCCTGAACCCAGAGCTTCTGCCCTTTCAGCCACCTGGAATTTGGAGAGGGGAAAAAAAGGCAAAACCAAAACATAAAAAAGAAGACTATAAGCAATACCAAACTAAGCGAAGAATTAGCTTATACAGGGAGGCTCTCAAATTATTGTATTTGCTATCTAAAAGCCCAATTTTTTATGCTATTATGAGCCACTAGCAGCTGACTAGCAGTTGACCTCTGGTTGGCAATGCCCCATGGCTTTGAGCACGTCACTGCCACTGTCAAGAGGAGGCTGACGGCATTGAGCTCGTCCCGAAAGCTGACACACCTACATAACAGCGGGATGTGGCCGGCTGTGGAAATCGAGAGCCTTCGCATGGCTCATTAGCGACCCCCCGGTCTAACACGTGCGTGTTATCGACGGGTGCCTTAACACCCCTTCTTCGGCCGGGCAAAGTGAGAGCACTGGGGGAGAGGACTCTGCGGGGGGATCGTTTCCAGCTCACCTCCTTGTAGGACAGCCACTGGTAGGGCTGCTTGGGCTTCCTGAACCCCAGGCAGGGGCCGTTTTCTGGAAGACACAAGCAGAGATGACGGAGTTATGGGGGCAGTGCCAAGAGTTTAACGTGCTGCCCAGTACCACGCTGCGGGGATGCAGCGGAGCCCTCCAAGAGTAAATCCGTTGTTATCAGGATTGGCTCTCGCTCCTGGGGCAGAGCTCACAGCAAGCCCCATCAAATTAACCACACCAGTGCAGCTAATGGGAGACCGGCTGCTGGGATGTCCCAGTCACTTCAATCCTCCTCCCTGAGCCGCAGAGGGGACAGCAGCAGTTCACCCCCAAACAGCCTCATTAAAAGGCATTTCTCCAAAGGTGGTATGAGCATTAATGTCTGATGAGGGCTTTCATCCCAAACACCGGCTCCCACTGCTTTCGTTGCCTTTTGATTTAAACACTTCAAAGTGAAAACTGCTATTTTTAGCACAGCCTACTCTGGAGGAGGGTAAAACAATAAGCAGCACTACATGACACGAGGAATATTTGAAAAGTTTAATTAATTTGCTTACTGTACTTAACTGCACAAGATCCATCCCTCCATACATCTACTGAATTATTTATTTACCCCTGTCCTGCAGGGTGGTATATTTGTGATTTAATATTTGTGATTCCACTGAGGCTTTTGGTGGTACCGAAAATAATAATCTGACTATGAAATTCTTGTGTTCAATGAGGTGAGATGTCATGAGCAGCAGACGCAGAACTAGTTATGATAGAAGAGTCATCATGGCTTTTTGGAGCGGAAAATGATGTCTCACAAGTGTGTGTGAGAGCTCTTTGACGGTACAATCAATCACGGGATAAGGGTGATAGACTGACAAACCACACTCAGCTTTCCTAAGAGCTTTTGGCAGAGTCCCTTACCCTGGCCTGTTGTGAAATAAAAGGTAAGTTGGACGAGTAATTGGTGAAAAGGCAGCAACAAGCAGAAGTAAGCATCAGTGTTTGCAGCAGAGGAAGAACTCTGTTGGATTCCACAGTTCTATGCCTGGATCAGCCCTGTTTAATGTATTCATGAATGTTCTGGAAATGAATAATGTATGATGAGCTTTGCTGATGCTGCAAAATTCAGGACATTAAGCTCTCTGCCAGTGGTAGCAAAAAGATCTCATGGTACCAAGACACTGCACAGTAAAATTCAACGGCGTTAAGGGTAAAGTAATGCATGTTGCAAATAATAACCCTAATTATAACCCCCACGCTCCAAAAGCAGCGCCCAGGCCACCACGGGCAGCAAAGGCTGCAGCACCCGCCCTGCGCCTCGCTGGGCCTCCTCCTTCCTTGGCCTCCATGCCTCGGACCTCCCACTTTCCTGGCCTCTGCCCCTCAGGCCTCCCACCCTGTTTGGGCTTCCCTCTCTGGGTCTCCTTTCACTTTGTTTCCACTCTATTGGCCTCCACTCTTTGGGCCCCCCATTCTCCAAGATGTCCACTTGCTGGGCCTCCTACACCAGTGGGGCCTCCCACTCTGTGGTCCTCTCAATCGCTTTCTCCCTCTCACACCATTGTGCCACCCCCATTCTTGGGGCTGCTACACTTGTTTGACCTTCCATGCTTTTGCAGATTCTCACACTTTTGGGGCCTCTTCACTTCTTCAGCCACCTGCACCTCCCACACCCTCAATGGGCCTCCCACCCCTTTTCAACCTCCCACAATATTTTGGCCTTATGCCCTCTTTTGACCTCGCATGCCTTTTTTTTGGCCTCACACTCTCTGAGCCTCTACGGTCCTTGGCCTCATACACGTTTGAGGACTCTACACTCCTTGGGCCTTTAAACTCTCAATGGGCCTCCCACACCCCTTCGTTCTCCCACACCTCTTTGGCCTCCAACATATTTTTCAGCCTCTACACCTCGTTGGCCTCCCAAACCTTTTTCAGCCTCCCATACCTCATCGACCTCCCACACCTTTTATCAGCTACTACAACTCGTTGGCCTCCCAACACCCTTCACCAGCCTCCCAACACCTTTTTCATCCTCTACACCTTGTCGGCCTCCCACACCTTTTCAGCCTCCCACTCATTGGGCATCAACACTCCTTTGGCCTCCTACACCTTCTCGACCTCTACACTTGTCAGGTCTTCCATACCATTTGGGCCTCAACACTCAGGCCTCCCCGCCTTTGGCCTCAACGCTTGTGGGTCCTCCCACACCTTTTTGGCCTCTAAACTCTTTGGGCCTCCCACATGTAATAGTCTTCTATAGTTTTGGGGCTTCCCACACTCTCTTAGGCTCTACACCATTTGAGACTCCCGCACTTTTATGGGGTGCCGCACTCTTTCAGCCTCTACACTCTCTTTGAGCCTCCCACACCATTTGGTCCTCTACATCGTCTGGTCCCCCACCTCTCCCCACCTCCGCTCTCAGGTCTCCTCATCACCGTGCTCTCACCGGAGATGCTGAATCCCCTCCTGAAGACCTCGTACATGGTCCTGGCGTCGTCGTAGTAGTGCGTCAGCAGCTGTGGGCTGTCCCCGATCACCGACCGGCGTGCCCCAGCCAGGCCCTGTGCGACATGACATGACATGACTTGACACAGCCGTCAGCATCGTCTGGCGGGCGGGAGATGGGGAAACCCCGAACCATAAAGCTCCCCCAAATGCCAGAGAAACCTCTGCAGCCACTGCCAGATTCCTGCCCCAACACCCAAAGGGATGGGAGAGGTGGGACGTCCACCTCAGCACCCCAGTAACATGGAGGACCACCCGCCCAGACAGCAGCGCTTGACCCGGCTCGTTGCTGCAGGAGGCGGTTGATATTTCCCAAGGAGATCTGAGGGGGAATTATAAATCTGCCAGTAACGGAGTGGGGATGCACTGGGAGGAGCGACTGCTCTGGGCTCCACAGGTCCCCAGGACTGGCACCACGGGCACCTTCTCAAGGACATCTAGACCAACATGAAGGACAGGCTAAAGCAGAGGCCAGACGCCAGACCCCAGCGCGTGGGTGCGGTAGGGGTGTTTTAGGAGTGGGCGAGGGGAGGCAGGCAGGGCGAGAGTGACCGAACTGGGACTGCACTGTGAGCCAGAAGAAAGTCTCACTAAAGCCCTAACCACAGAGGATAACTCTCTTGGAAAATGTAAACTCCTCCCACACTTTTAAGAAGTTGTTGGAATTAAGGACAATATCGTTTTAGAGGGGACGTCACAAAAGGCTTTAAAAATTGTCATCACACTTTCAGATATTAATTTAAGTGGAAACAGTTTTCAGATATATTTCTGCTCTTTAAAACAGAGCAGCTTCATTAAACTTTAAAACCTTTTGCAAGCATGAAAATTAATAACTCTTCAGCCTCTAAGCATGGATTCTGGTCTACTCTTTCTTATTATTACAAAGTTTGCAGCAGCAAACTCAGTAATGGGCACACACAAGAAGTGCCAGCTGATTTGATCTTATCAGCTGTTGCCTTTCAGTGGTTTCTCCTATGCAATGGCAGCTCCTGTAATTTTCAGTCATGGATGGTTAAGCAAAGCTAAGACCAAAATGCTACTGCAAATCTAAGAGGATAAATTAATGGGCTGTATTGTAGTTTTCCACTTTACAGAAAAAAGTGAATTAAGGAGTGAGGTGATCCCTGGCATAGCGCGCTACATGCCTGATGTCGGGGTGAGGTTGAGAAGCCCTCAAAATGAACAAAAGCACCTCCTGGCATCCCCTGCGGTCATTTCCAGGCATGCCAACCTCAGGTGAAACCCGTCCTCTCCTGCCGGGGTGCCCTTGGCCTCACCTCAACTTCCTCCGACTGCATCCGCAGGTCGCAGGGCGGCTTCACGGCCCTGGGCCGGCTGGCAAACCAGTAGGCGACGACGGCAGCGAAGGCACCGATGCCCACCAGCGCCGAGGCCGGCAGGTTGCGGAAAAACTGGCTGAGGTCATCAAACTCGGGGAGCCGCAGGCTCCGCAGGATTTCCTGAGCCTGCATCTTCTCCACGAGCGAAACGGCAAATTCTGCAAAAGTCAGAAGGATGGGGTCAGGTCACGCTGCGGGATGGGCACGGGCAGCGCGGGTCCACGCGGCTCGGGGAGGGGAGAACGTGTTTTCCTTTGTCAACCATTGCAAACACGCTGCTCTGCTGCCCCGCGGGGCTGCCTACCAACAACCACCTTCACTTGAGAAGAACAGCATCTATGGAAGAGATACAAGAAAGGAGGAAACATCCCTAGAAGCGTGAGCAGGAGCAAACAGCTCACTCCTAAAGGACAACTGAGCACAAACGTACATTGGGTGATGCAGCTGCAGTTGTCTGAAGCAGACAGATGCTGTGACAAGCTCTGGGCTCCAGCTACGACTGTACCCTCAGGGCTGCCAGGAGCTTGCTCTGCCTTCCCTGAGCAGGACGGGGGCTTCGTGGTGGCCGCGGCCCCTGGCAGGGTCAGGCGGCACGATGCCAGCTCCGGCCACAAGCCCTTGGCTCACGAGGAGCGGGGCAAAGCCAGCATGCCTCTGTGCGCAAAATGCCATGCAGGCACGCTCCGAAAGATCGCTTTCTGCCGTTATGCCAGCTTCACATTCTCAACTTCGAGTTCCTCGTGATTTGCATCAGGATAAATTATAGGCGATTCAAGCCAAGGAAAGTTTCATTTCATCGCTTAAATGTTTCGTGGAAGAAACAACAAGCGACTGCAGAATGGGGATAAGGGAGTGCGGGGGTATCAGGCTGAGAGCACGCCACCACAGCGTCCCCACCCTGCAGCCCCACCAGGCTCAAAATGCTTCTGGGTTGCTCCACGGGGGAGATGGGCGGCTCCCGGGAGGGAGAAGTGCCAGGGCATTCCCCAACGGGCAGTCCCACAGGGTGCAGTCCCACAGGGTGCAGTTCTGGCACGAGAAGAGAAGGGCTGGAGCCTCGGCTCCTCAGACACAGTGGAGCTGCTGGGGACCCCCCAGCCCCCACGCTGCTCTGACAGCACCGAAGCTAAAAGCAAAGAGAAAACCTTTTCTCCTTTTCTGTAAAGGGAGCTGTGCACGGAGGAGACAGGCAATGGGACAAGTTTTATGACCCAGGACGGTAACGCTTTGCTGTCCCCAGCTCATTCCCTTTGTACCTGCTGGCATCACTTTGCTGTGGGTGCAGGGAAGGCAGCTCTCTGCCGTACAGTCTAGCTTGTGTCGGACTCACGGAGTGAGAGCTGCTCACTGGGAAAGGAGAGGGCAAGCAGCTGAGTGGGCATCTTTCCAAACGCAGCCACTGCAAGTTGCCTTACTTTTCTCTTTTGTGGAAATGGCCACCAGAGACAGGAGCTGGGCAGCCAGCTCGCTGCTCCTGGGGTACAAGGTGAGGCTGTCCTCAAGGTTTGGCCGTTGAGTACATTTAAATAACTCGTATTTTAAATAACTCGTATTTGCAGTAACAGCCTGGTATCAACTCCCTGCCAGGGAGCGTGCAATAACAGCCAGCCCTGCAAGGGATGCTGCAGAGGAGGGAATCCAAACAGCTAAGGTTTCCTGTTAAGTCCCACAGCTCTATTTATGACTTTACCAGCAGTCAAGACCTTAAAGAAAAAGCTTTTCTACCGCAGGAGCCCAGGCAGCCCCTTTCCTCTCACCCTCTGGCCTTGCTCCAGCTTGTGGAGCTACTGCGTGATTAATGGG
>JAOBAS010000040.1:19810270-19820784 GCA_025311575.1 Elanoides forficatus
CCCGGCGCAGGCAGTCAGCTCATGGCCGGGGCTCCTGGACTCGTAGAAGAACTGCTGACTCCGGGCCGTCCCACCCCCTGCCCATCTGCAAACTGCTGAAAGAAGTTAAGCTTGGCTAATATCAGCTTAAGCCGTATTAGCACAACAGCAGCAGCGCTCCAGTGTAACCCTTGAAGCACTGGAGGCTCCGGTTGCCGCCGGTGGGAGCCTTGTTCTGGTTTCTCGCCGATGGGCAAGGCTCGCCCCTTCTGCTGCTGAACGCTGCGTGGGTTTGACACGTCTCTTTGTCACGCTGGAAGCTTTACGGCTCCTAACAGGCTCAGGGAAAGGCTTTTGGGTGTAAAACTGCAAAGCCTTCCTGCAAATGCTCAGTTTAAAATGAAAGATGGCATCATTTTGGGGTTTTTTTCCCCTTTCGGAAAATGTCAGCATAAAATGAAGTTTCTGACGCTGGGAAAGCCTGCATTGCCAGTCCTAGTCTGCTAAATGAGGAACTTCATAGCTTGAGTAGAATGAATGTAAATCATCTGAATCAACAAAATAGCACAAGAATAACTATTGCCAACATCATCCTTACACTGTTACATATACTAAAAGCAAAGAAAAAAACCTGGCATTTGAGCCAAAACCAGGTTTTGCTAATTGACACTGATAATAACAAAACAAAAACTTTGCAATTCATTTGTGGCAAATTATTGGCAATAATAATTATAAAAATTATTAATATTTAAGATTTGAGAGGTCTGGCTAAGACGTTTCCCCTAACTAAGAGAACATGCCTTTCAACTGAAAGCTAACAGTCTCCGATTGCTTCCAACTCCCCACTGCTGAGCAAAGATAACCCGGGGTGGGCCACTCCTCTGGGCCCCACCAGGACCCTCTCTCCACCTTATTTACTATTCTAAGTATCCCCACCTTATTTACTATTCTACTCCTTCTTAGAATTGTGGCAGTCAAGCAAGTCATTTGAGGAGTCCATCCCTCCCAGGGATGGATACCTGGCCTTGTTAACATTGAAATTACTGTTTTCCTCACCTCTTTCTTTTTTCCCTGAGACTGTATATAGGCTGGATCTCCACATTCACTTGGCAGAGAAGAGGGGAGCAGAGGGGGAGATGCTGTCTGAACACTCTTTTACTATTATCGTAGTTAAGAAAGTTTCTGTCTGACCCACCCTAAATTGTACTTGCGATACTGAGCACGTGGAGTGCGTAGTGGAGAATCCTCAAAGACCACTTAACACTCAGGAATGAAAAGAATCTTTAATGAGATTTCAGGCAAGCTTGTCAAACATCACTCGTTTGGCTCACATGTGGATATTCTGCAATCAGGCTTAATTCATAAAATTGCCAAGGTAGGGCAAGGAGTACTGGCCTAAATGGTCTGCAGGTGTAAATCAGCATCACAGTGCTGGCTTAATGGGACCCCAACAATATTCACCAGCTCAGATTCTTGCCCCTTTGTTCCTTATGAGCCACAGCTTGACAGAAACTCTGTAGTAAGGAAAATATTGCAGGTGTGTGAGCAGCCCTGGGCTGGCTGGGCCCTTGGGTGCCTGTAGCCCATGGATACAACACGGCTGTGTTCATGATGGAGTGCTCCAGAGGGGATGTGGGAATACTGACTAAATAAACATTGGATTAAAAACAAGTTCCTGTGCTGCATTTATTTAGAAGAGGTCTTCTTTCAAGCACCTGTTGATAAGGGATGCTCTTGCCTAGCTCCATAGAGCTCACAGTGGGCAATAGACCCTCAGCAAAGGTGGAGGGCTTCAGTAAACCAAGTGTTTTGGGACAAGCTTCAGCCCCTTCTACCTCCCCAGCAAATTCCCTGAGCAGTTATTGCCACTGTCTTGTCTTGCTTTTTGTTACACATACATAGAGCATAAGGACTTGCTTGCTGGAACAACTATAAGAGAAATATGAGAGAGAACAAAGAGAGGAAACTGGATTTAGGCTTCCTGCCTTAAGGAAAGATGGACATAAGCACACTCTAAGTAAGGCACAGAATAAAAGCTTCCCCAATGCCTCAGCATTTTCTGCCAGGTGCTCTGCAGAGCGGAGTAACGGGGAGAGCATTTTATGGCAAGACAACCTCCTTTTTTGGACACGCAGCTGAGGAAAAGCATGCAGTTCACCATAAACAGGGTTTTGCTCTAAGAGCCTTTGGCTCTGGAACTCAGAGGACAGTTCAAGCATGTGCGAGAGCCCCCCGCAGAGGTGTTAGCTGTGCTCCGCAGGACGGGAAGCTGAGGGCTGGCGGGGCTGAGCCCGGAGGTGCTGAGCACCCGGCCCCCGGCCAAGGCGAGAGGAGCTACAAAGCCCTTTGTGCTTCAAACCAGGACTCAAGCGACTTCGGTTTCTGTAGAAAACTGTCCAAAACTGACCCTCACCTTAGTAGGTTAAGTAGCAGGGTTGTTCATACTCTACAAGTACAAAGGAAAGAAGACTTCACCTTTTGTGCTGAATACTGCTCAGTCTAAAGCCCAGTGAGATCCAACTACCAGTAAAATCAATGGAAAGACTTCAAAGGACTTTTATGGGATTTGGCTGAGACCCCACCTGTCCAGGAAAAAAAAAAAAAAGTTGTATCAGTAAGTCACAGTGCTTTTAATGCTTACAGTTAAAATTACTGAGGAACAGAGATTAAAGTTGAATTTTAAACAGTGATGCTTATAGCCAGGAGGATGCAGAGCCATCAGAGCAGCTAACCAAGGCTGAATCACCAGGAAACCAGCTGGGCTCAGAGCTGACCTGTGAGCTCCTGGGCTTTCATCGCTCCACAGCCCAATCCCACACGGCACTTCCAAATTCTGAGGATAACTCCATGAAAACTGCTGCTTCATCTTTCAGGACGGTCCCATAACCCAGGGCAATAGCTTCAGTTACTGAACAGAAATCTGCCAACAGTAGCTCTATATTCTTTAAGGCCCGTCCATGGAAAATCCTGCCATGACTAGAAATAAAGAACAGCCACTAATTAAAATAATGAAAGTCATGTAAAAGATGGGGGAACTTTACTCCCTCATGTTTCTTTTTAGCAGTCTCTTTTTTTCTTTCTATGTCTTCTGGTCAGCTATTATGCTTGTATTGAGTATACAGCATATATTTTTGACCACTTATGAAGCGCAGCAGGAAGAAAGCATACTGTATGAATAGAGGATTAATTCAATAATTAGGAACACTAATATGAGGCTACCAGGCAAGTGTTTCTGCCTGCTCTCCCTCTAGCCCTCAATTTCCTTACACCGCAGGGATGCCAATGGATGGCAGAAGAACAAAAATAAACCCACGATGATGATTTTATTGCTTATGCCTCTCTTCCCAGCTGTCATCCTCAAAACAGTTTACAGGCATCCAGCAGCACAGGCTCCATTTTGCAGCCGAGCGCGGTGGGTGCAGCACGCAGTGAGGTGCAGGGGCCGAATCCTGCCCCGGTCCAAGGGGCTCCTTTCCGCATCCTGGCACATCCACAGGGCTGGCACCCCCCGGCCACAGACCCCAACCTCAGCCCACACCCAGCTCCGGCACCGCCGGCAGCGAGGGCCTGGCACCGCACCAGAAAATGGGGGAAAATTGGGGATTGGCATCATCTCGCGGAAGGTTTTTGAGAAATCTGTGGTTGGGCTGTGATTTGAGATGTCCTTAAACATTCAGTTAAATACTTCACTGAAACTTTCTTTCTTCTAACAGTAATAACAAGTGGTTACATTGTTTGAATGTTTTTAAACACTTGGTTTACGTTTCAGGATCTTTGCTGTTGCTTTAGGGTTTGGGGTTTGTTTGGGTTTTGTTGGTTTTGGTTTTGGTTTTTGTTAACTAAAGCAGCAATTAGGTTATTTGTATTTTTGTTTCTAGTCAGTTCCACTTTCTGACTTTCACACCCTGCAGCATGCAGTACATTTCTGGGCCTGACGCTGCCGTAACTTGCTTTTGCTCTCCCATTTTCACAGACATTTTCAAGTCCCCATGAAGACCTTTCTGCCGGTGCCAGATTTTGCAAACTCTCCCCAAGTCTGTGCCTGCACATAAGCAAATTTTCAGTTCAGAGGTATATGGCGCCTTTCTGCTGCCTCCTTGGTGGCAGGCTTTTTCCCATCTCCAGCCCCCTTCCCTGCTGCAAAAGCAGCCTTTAAATCCCCCTTTTGGGGTATTTATTTTAAGAGGTGCGTCTCTAAGACACTGGAGCAAAGTTTCGAAGAGTTCAGGTGGGAGGGAGGCCCTCAGACAGCCCATTCTTCAGTCTCAATGACCCAGAGCTTTTGCCTTTTCAAATCTATTTAACCAAATAAAGTGAATAGAGGATATGCAAATGTCTTTTTCCCAAAGGAAACACAGCCCGGGATTGTTGTTGGCAGGTCAGAGCATCACACCACCCTCGGCAGCCTCTCAGCTGCGGGGATTTGCTTGGCCGGGCAAAGGCTGAGCTCGGCCGGCACAAAAAAAAAAAAAAAACCAAAAAAAACCCCAAACAACCAAAACCACCCCCAACCCCCCCCCTTTTCAGGCAGAATAAAACCAGGTGAGCCGGGAGGGGGACGGACCCACAGCGACCATGGCCCCGTGGGAATCAATCTCATCTCAAAGGTTCAGCAGTACCACTCGGGTATCCTTTTGCAAGTGGGCTGCTTAAAGGAGTTATTGGAACATTTTGTGGAAGAAAAAAGAAAAATCTGATTTAGGTCATCTGGATTTATGGAGAATGGGTCTACCTAAAACTGAACTGTGTTGGACACGTGAAATAAAGTACATTTGATATTTCAAGAGGGATTCTAATATATTAATATTTTTTCTCTGCCATTGGAAACAATCTTGAAACAAGCTCTAAATAATATTCTTTCCGCCTTTTATACCTAAATACTACTGCCTGCAGAAATCACATTTAAATCTGCATCGTTCACATCTTTTGCAATTTCAGTGCAAGTTTGGCTCAGATCACTTCCAACTCATTTAAATCAACAGCAGAATAATTTACTCTTTTTCTAGATACTTTTTCAAAGAAAAAAAAAAGTTAAATTAAATCAGCTTAGCAATTCCAGTTCTGGTTCCTGTGCTGACCAGCTCATACTTGCCCTTGGAGAGAAAAAAAAAAATTAATCCCAGTTTAGTGAACACCCTTGGCTGCGACTCTCAGCTGGTGCCATCTAGCAGCCACGGGGACACCCCAGTGATCACCGCAATGTCCGTGTTGCTCATTGAACTGATCTTAGGGATTTGGTAGCCCTGGGAAAGGAGTTGCTTTTTGCTCTGGAGGCAGAGGGGAGCGTGGCTGTGAGCCTCGCCGTGCGGAGACACTTGCGCATCTTTCCCTGATGAGGCTGATCCTGAGCCTCCGTCTCCCCACTGCTAGCCCACGCAGGTCAGCACAGCCTGGGGGCTGCTCTAGCTTGTGCACGGGGGCAACGTAGCCTCCATTTCTCAATGGCTGGTGGGAGAAGGAAAGGTCATCTTCACCCCTTTTCTTCTCGGCCATGATAAACGCAGTAACTTGGCTTGCCTAGCCCAGGAAAGGAAGGCTGCGCAGCTTTCCATCCGATGACAGACCAAGCGGCGGCCCAAAGGGAGCCGTGGTGCCCTCTGCACCCAGCCACGCACCGCCTGTGCTTTCCGCAGCAGGAGAAACCCATCCTTTCCAGAGGGAAAAGCTGCCAGGCTGGAGAGGGGCCCCGGCCCCGGGAGCAGGCAGGACGGGGGCAGAGAGCTGCCACGTGGGCAACGTTCTCAGAGAGGAGGCTGGGCTGTGGGTCTGGAAGGAAACACTACGGGAAAACAAATGGCTTGGCTGAGACATCACGCTGGCATCCAAACAAGCAGGATCTACATTAGTCATAAGCAAATCTAAGCTGAAAGTTGGAAGAATTCAGAGCAAAAGTTTCTAGAACAACATTCCGAACTGAGAGTGTGTTCACAAGCAGGGAGGGTCACACTTCGGCGGAAGGGCCAGCCGAGGTGACACCCCACACCAGGTCCCTGCCACCCCGGCACTTGTGCTTCCAGACCCAAAGATGCACCTCAGAAACGAAGGCTTTGCGGTGACCGTGATCAGGCTGATAGCCTTGAAGTGGCCGTCCTTCATCTGTGGTTAAAGCACAGTCCCAGGTGTCCGGATGGAGCATCCGGGTGTCCGTTCCCAGGTTTGGGACTGGTGCTCCCCTCCTTCCTACCATCACCAAAACCCTCGGGAGCGAGGGTGGTGAAGGCTGTCTTGGAGTTTGGCCACTAGACAATGGGCTTACACGGGTAACCACCTCAGCTGCAGGCTACAGCGGAGAAAAAACCCATCTCCAGGGTTGTTATTTTTCCGAATCACCCGGTATCTGACTGCTGGTGCAGCATTCCCGTCGGACAGGAGCCGCTGCTCCCGAGGCCAAGTGACATGGTTGACCTCAGCAAGCAAAGCCACGTAACAAACTCCAGGTACCTCTGGAGCCCCTTGGCCTCGCTGAGGCCAACCCATCTGACACTGATTTTGCAGTAATGAAGTGGAAACCGTTCGCTCTAGTTTACATGTGGTGTTTCTGAGATTGTATCTGCACCACCACAGCAGCCACATGGTTGAGCAAATGGAAATGTGAGCTGCAGTCTTGCAACACCATAGCACACAGGTCTAAATATAAAGAGTTTTCCTCCCTTAATTGGGGGTTTCCTAATGAGATGGTGATTTCCACTTAATGATTTTTTTTTTTTTTTTTGACAAGTGACAATTTCTTCCTGTGGCACAAAAGAAAATGACATGGACAAGGTGCTTGGCTTTATCTTCTTTCCGCATTTTTGAGAGTGGTATACCACACAGCACGGAAGACAGAAAAGCACCTTGTGTGGCTAACTGGGGAGCTTCTGGGACAGCAAGTGCAATATTTGGGTTTTGTGGGAGAATTACTGCAGGGTTTTGCCAAAGCCTGCCATGAACTCAGCCCACACTGAGCAGGGGCTACATTTTTAGCCATACTTTCCCAAACCATCTGCTACACGTTGTAGCTACATCACTGCTCGTAAAAGCCCAAGCAGTGAGTAAAGAGTGGGCGAAGCATGGCCACAGCAGGGAGCGTGGGGACCAGCTCTGAGTCCTGGGTATGGCCCGGGGGCTGAACTACCCCTGTGGCTTTGAAACTCTTCCCTGACTAAAAATCCCCGCTCATCTCAGTGTCTTACCCTTTCTGACCACCAGCCACCAAGTTTACCATAGCACGGTCTCCAGCAGAATGGTAAAATATGTATACTTTTATCTATATACAGAGCATAAGGAAGATGCAAAATCAGGTAAAGCCTCCCCTCGGCCTCGCCTGCCTCTCCACCAGCCACAGGTCACCTTGAAGGCTCCATGACAATGTTTATGGTGGAAGGAGGATTTGACACAGTAAATGACTTGTCATCAATAAGCACTGATAGCACACTATGGCAATCAATCTGAGCCCAGCAAAACATTTACTCGTACCACGCTGTACGGTATCAATGCTAAGTTCCTCAGAGTCTCCGAAAAAGGATTTGCGAAGACTCTGAATCAGCATGTCTGGGAAGCAAAGCCCCAGGAAAAGCAGGCACGGCTCACAGCAAACTACAGGAAAGTGCAGAACGGAGCGCAAGGGCTCCCGCTGGGTTTTCATCGATTTTACAGATACATTTCAAGCATATTTATCCATATTTTAAAGCCACATGCCCCCCGGTATACCTTACTCCACTGCGTTTGACTGGTTTCCAGGGTAAGAGGGTGTCCGGGTTCACTAGCTCTGTAAGCCCTCCTGGTCAGAGGGAGAGGAGGAGCGAGGCCGAAGCAGTTTGGACACTGGTACCTTGTCCGGAGGGGCCAAGGCCGGCGAGCTGCAGGAGCGGAGCACTGCGGGTGGCCCTCCTCAGAGCTGCCCGTGCTCCTGGCACCTGCAGCAGGGACAGAGGGACCCCGGTGCCAAGGACCGGCAGGGCTTTGGCTTCACACTGTAGCACGAGAGACACAAATAGCAGTGATGGAAGAAACTCATTACTTGTATTGATCCCTCGCCAAAGAACGCATGCGGAGCACTTAAAAATAAAAAATTGTATTAATAGGTGCTCCTCTTTCCTGTTTGTTTCTGATCAGAAAGAGGGTGATTAAGTCGATAATTTTGTTTGGGTCTGTATGAAGAAATAATCTAGCAAAGCCAAGAAAAAAGCCACGGGAAAAGAGCTGCCCTGGATGCCTGCGCATCTATCGAGAGGTAAATGCCTCTGTCGTGTTACCCACCATCGCTTCTTCAGTCTCGCCCAGACTTGCCTCTAGTTAGCTACAAGTTATTCAGGTGCCGGTTGCAACCATGCAGTGATGAAGAAGGAAGATGCTGGTATTTCCCTCCAAGAGCTCTCAGAAATGTAATAACGAGGAAAGGTTTAAACCCTGTGGTGCTCTGCAGTGTTTGGTGACGTCAAAACAACGGCAATTATATTCTTACTGATGTAATGTTGTATTTCTTTGTTCCTGGCTTTCTCCCAAGTCAGCTTTCCTGTTTCAGTGGGTATTCAGTTAATTCAGTTTACCATCTGTCTTCAGAGATTTTCTCCTCTTTTCATTACTTGAATATATTTGTAATATCCATAGTAGCGTGGAGACAAGAATCAAATAAATATCTAGATTAGTCCAGAGCAGCAGAGAAAAATTGCTATGTGCTGTCTTTCCCTGCAAGCAAGCAGGGAAATCCAAATACATTTACCCTTTCCTTTTGATGGTATCTAGCAACTGTTCAAATGGAGCAGTAGTAAAGGGATGGAGAATAAAAGCAACTAAATACACCTCATCAAATAACGCAGGCTTTGCCTCTTGCGCAGCAGCCAGCACTCCACGGGCTGGTCTGAGCAGCCTTGGGCATCTGCTCTGTTTCACACACAAAGCACAGCAGGAAATATTTCTTATCCAAAGACCTGAATTTCAGGGCATCACCAAGGACTCCGGTGTCACAGCACGAGAGCCGGGTTCAGAAGAAGGACTGTAGAAGTCTCTTGCAACACCAGGTGAACCTCCTGCTTCCTCTGCAAACATGCACTGAAATATTTGGAGATGCGCTGGTGCCAGGGAGGAGAAGGGACACCGTGACGGCAGAATTCCTTTCTTGTGCCTCCGCACACAGGTGCCTGCCGGAGCCTCCAGCAGCTGCCAGGAGTCAGGAGAGCAAACCCTCCTCTTCCTCGCTGTAAGACAGGACTCACGGGACGGGCAAGCGGCTCAGGGCTGCAGTCACGTGAAATGAGGGGGGGAGAGAAGAGCAGAGGAGTCTCTGGGACTTCCTACTTTCAGTGAAGGGGAGAGGAGCAAGGGGTAAACTCTAACCTTGTACTGCTTCAACCAAATCAGCCCAATGTGCAAATTCCCAGGGGGGTTTGTTGTTGGGCTTGTTTGTTTTATTTTACTATATCACCCTGTGCATCCATCAGACCATCCAAGCCTGCACATTAGGAAATAATTAGCTCTGTCTCTCTCCAACTTCTGCCATTACTTCATTGAGGTGAACATTATAGACCTGTTCTCAACTAGTCAAAACCCTTGTAACGATGCCAGAAATTAATTCAAAACAAACAAGAGCGCTGGGCTGGGCTGTGATGGCCAAGAAGCCCCTCGCTCAGTAAAGCAGCGCAGCCACTGTGACTCCTCTGCAGCACGGAGCGGTGTCCGAGGGGATGGGGCCACCAGAAAACCGAGACCGTGCACGACAGCAGCAGCCGCGGGCACACGGCTGAGCAAGTGCCACGCTGCCGGGTCAGGCTGGGCCCTCGCCTCTCCAGCGGGATCCGTCTCCCACAGATGACCTGTGTTGACGTCGAGGGTGCCGCTGCAAATGGCTATGACAATACGTCTGTCTTCCAAGGGCACCTATTCTGTAGATCAAAACATTAGGCTAAAGTCACGGTCCACACTAAAACGGGATGAGCATGGCCTTAAGGGAGGCCACGAGTCAGAGCCGCACCTGAACGGACACACACTTCGGTATAGTCGGACCCACAAGGGAGATGTGTTTGGACGCAGCAGAGCAAACACCGAGGTGGGAGACAACAGGGATCAACACCGCAGGGTGGACGTGGAGGCCCCAGAGCAGGAGCTCACACAGGAGACCTGTTCCCAGCGGGTCCAGTTCTCCTCCCGTTGTCATAAACAAGCTTTGTACATCCAGTAACAGAGCCGAGAGCCGTCCCTGGGGCCACGGGGCCCAAAATACTGTGACAAACACTTGCCTGCAGTCTCCAAGCCAAGTCCTGCTTTCTGATTCACCCATGTAATTCCCTCCGGGCCATATGTGCACTGCATGAGTTTTGCTACAGTTCAAAAGCAGCTGATTCAAGCTGCTGATATAAGCAGCTGTAAGCCCACTGACTTTAATGGAAGCCACCAGGATATTTTCAGGGACAAAACTCAGGCCAGTGATACTAGGTTCCCATTTTTTTCCAGTGTGAAACATCCCTTTTCATAATCAAAAATAGCAAGTAGATACAAACATAAATAATTACAATGTTTTCCATTCTTGGCAATCCCTGCCCCCCCCCCCCCCACCTCCT
>JAOBAS010000040.1:19830394-19861748 GCA_025311575.1 Elanoides forficatus
GAGACACTGGGAAGAGGAGTGGAGGAAAGGGAGACCCTGGACTTTGCAACCAGGAGAGGCAAGAAGAAGGTAAATTGCGAGTGGTAATTCATTACTTCTCAAAATATCAAAACCAGAAAGGCATTCAATGAAATTGGCAGACAGCAGCTTGGAAAAAAAAGAAGAAAAAAAGAAAAAAAAGAGAAGTACGTTCTTACTTAAAACTTAGCTAAACCACAAGGTTAATTGCTGTGGAGTACAACAGAAAGAAAATCTATATGCAAGTTCAAAGAAAGGTTACACAAATTCACAGATCACAACACTTTTTGTAGCTTTACATTCAACAATGGGGATATAACATTTGTCTCAGAGATTTCCTACATTGCCAAGGGCCAGGTGTCAGGAAGACACGGTAGGGAAAGACCTTTCTATACAGTCTGTGTCTCAAACCTTTTCCTGAAATACCCACTTGCTGCTCATAGGACACTGGGCAATGACAGATCAGCACATCGAGTCTTAACGTTCTTCGGTAACGTTAGTATGTTCCAATGTAAAAGCTCAAAAAGCTGAGAGGCAGCGCATACTCATTAATTACATGTAGACATTTACAATGAAGTATACGCAAGAAGCTAATACATTCACTAAATACAACGGAAAATGAATTGACTTTGTTAATGACATTAGGAATGTAGCTGTTGAGCTAAACTTTTTATAGCCGGCAGAAGAGATGGTAACTCAGCTCAGGTCACTGCTGTGACGGCAACAGAAACAAGGGATGGTGCTGCCCAACAGTGAGGTTACGGCCAGCCAGAAACTCACACCAGGCTGGAAGCCAGTAAGATGTGAGCCACTAGCCACCATTAAATAGTTTAGAAATGAAGCAGCTCTTCTGTGGAGGGCTCCAAAATCCATGCTCATATTTTCAAAATCTGTCTTTCCACCTGCAAAGCCATAATCCCAAACCCAGCCATGTTCTCGGTGGAAGTGAAGTTGCAGGCACTCGGGCATTGTTTGCATCAATTTTAGCACAAAGGGTGATTTTTCAGAAACCGTCTCAGGTTATACAGCCCAAACTGGAGACTCTACAGAAGCAGCGGTAATCATTTCTGCAAACACTGGGCTCAGAGAGCTGAAACATCAGCAGACTTTGCCATTTAAGGAGACACTGGAAATGGCTGTGGAGTTGTGAGAAACCTCAAAATTATGCTCATATACCCTCCTATTTCTTGGTCTTCAGCAGTTACCCAAATTATTCCATGGGACGGTGCTTATTCACACATGTTTTGGTGACAATTTTCTTAAAGGAGGAATTAGCAATACAGCTTCAGGCTGACTTGAGCAGAGTTTGAAATAATGGCTGTGAGACCAAAAGGAGGAAGTTGGTTAGCGAAATGAAAAATGGATAAAATTAGCAGGAGAAAGAGTGAATTATTTTGGTATACTTTCTATGAGAGAAAAGCAGAAACGCAAACAGGTAAACTCTGGTTTTAGGTCTTTCCCCCCTGCGGTACTGAGAGTTTCAGGCAGTATTTCTGTTTTCATGTGCCTATACAAATACACGTGAAAATTGTGATGTAGCTATTGACACAGATTTTTCAGACTTTCCTGGTCACGAAGCAGAAACACGGCCCAGCTGAGCAGCTGCTGTGGTGGCTGAACACAAGGGAAGCGTTGCAGTGCTGGGGACCGATGATACAGGTGTGAAAATCAGAAGGTCTAAGAAATCCACAGGAGGCTTTGACTTTCCATTTACATCAGTATTTTGAAAACACCTCTTGAAGGTTAAAGCAGCTGCCTTTAAGCACACAAGAGAGCTCAAGATCTTCTCCTAAGCCAGGTCAAGCGGTTCCCTGGAGAGCAATGTTTCCCTCTCCCTTGCGGAGGAGGAGAGCGGGAGCAGCTGGAGCCGCCAGCCCGCAGCACTGGAGCAAAAAGGATGTTGTGCTGCCTGTGACACTTCTGGCTAACGGTGATAAAAGCACTGTCTGCCTTAAAAGAACATGCTTACTCCTAGAACCTACTTCTTTTTTCCCAAGGGTGAGAAGTACTGAAATGCAGGTTATTAGATGATCAAATGACATCTAGAAACCTATTTCTCAGTACCCAAGTGAGGAAAAGCAGACTGAAATACTCATGGCCAATCTGAAATCTCCCCCTTCTTTTTCTCCGCTGAATAACCTGACTCTGATATATATTTGATTTCTCAGCCCTGTGTTGTTGCCATCAGTCTGCTTGCAGCCATGGGGATGCTGCCGTGCACCCTGGCCCGTTGGGCACACGCCGGCGGACGGGGGCTGCGTACCACCCTCCCCATAGCTCTGTGGGGAAAGCCATCGAGGGGGCATACAGAAAAAATTGTTTGAAAAGAGTGTGAGAGAAATGGCCTCTTTTTTTTTGTTTAAAAATAGCATAGCAATTCTAAACATTGGTGTTCCTCTCAGCTTTTTCGGAAATGTCAGAAGCTTCCAAAGGATGTGATTAAACTTCCAAGCAGGTCTCTTGCAGCTGCTGGGGAACCGCAGAGCGCTTTGAGACACTTTGCTCCACAGGCTTCATCCAGGTCTCTTCAACCTCTGACCCTTGGCATTTTTGTCATTAAGACATCGCTGATCGTGAAAAAACTTCTGCCTGAGAAAGTCCTGCCAGCAGCTGTGCAGCAGCTGGAACATGGCCGGTCACTGTCTTTCTCCAGATGGGAAGACGAAACGTGTCCCCAGGGGTAAGGTTAGGTTTTGCCATCTCGCAGGATCTTCTGTTTTCAGTTTCACCCATGGTTTTGGCCAACTACAAAACCAAATACTGGTGGAACTGTGGTGATTTCTCCAGTATTACTCATGCTGCTTTTCAGTTAGTCACCTGAAACAGAAAAATGTAATTTCTTTTTCCCATCAGTGAGGAAAAGGAAGATGTTAAAGCAAAAGGGACATTCATCATATACCGACCAGTGCACAAAGCTGGAGTTGATAGCTAAATGCCCGTAACTTGAATAAACCCAGGGAAAAACAGGTTGGAAGATCTTTGTCCTTCTCTGAAGACTGCCTATAAGTGAGAAGACTACCTATAAGAGAGTTATTTTGATTTTACTAGGGATTCCCATGAAAAAGATGGACAAAGAGTAAGTATAGTTTGTGGTACAAAAAATGGCCAAAAGCGGGGATGGATGGGGAGCCAGCACGAAGGCAGCGCTGCTGGGGCTCATTGCGTGCTGGGTGTCCTGGGCCGCAGCACCAGCTCCCACACAGCTGCAGGTATTTTTTCCATCATGCTGAATCCCACTGGTTTTACCAAGTGGGACGTGATGCTCTCTCATAATGCACTTTCAAAAGATGCACCATTTGCCTTTTACCAGGGAGCCTCACACACTGCCTGTCATTTTCTTTTAGCCGAAAGACTTGTCAATGTTTAATCAGCAGGTCAAAATTTTCCACACTGACTGGGAGCTTATCTTGAAGATGTCAGTTCAGTAGTTTCTAAAAATAGGACTAAGTAAAAAGAGTTGCTTAGTGAGACTGAAAACACAAAAATGACCTTCTGTTTGAAATCTCTGTGGCCTTATACGCAGGTCACCGAGTTTCTAACCATGCTGGTGTCACTATGACTCCACAAGGTACCTTGCCTGGGATTTTGGGTTTTGTTTTACTTGATAAAAAACCCTCAAAATTAGGTAGGAAAAAACTGCCTGAAAAGATTATTAAGGTTGCAAAGCAACCACTTAGAAGTTAGAAAATGCTACAAGGCGACAGCTGCAGTCCAGGAAAGGCCCACCCTGAGCAAAGTAGGGCCTGAACAAATTTTTCAGGGGAAAAAGTATACAAAATATGACTAAAGGAAGTTTAAAAGCACAATGTAAGGAGACCAATTTATGGCCACATAAGCAAATTTCATTTTAGGATTTCCTTGCTTAGGAATCATAGAATCATTTGGGTTGGAAAAGACCCTTAAGATAAGCTTCTGAGTGTTCAACTTTGGTCTTATTAGCAATAAGGTATAAAAAGTGGTAAAAGGATTCATTACGCAGACAACAGAAGAAGACGAGGTCAGATTTGTGCAGTCTGGTATCAGGTCACTTGTATCCCAGACCTCTACAAACCTGTAAAAAATGTCCAGGCAAAACCCTTGGCTACAAGGACCCCATCAGCACCTGTGGCTTTACGCTGACAACTCCTTTCTCGGAGCTTGAAGGCTCATTTCATGAAAGATATTCATATATAAATCCACAAGAACTTCTAAAACCTAAATTTCCATTCTCTCTGCAGTTACTGTGCATAGGTGGCATCCTTCCTCCGAAACAGAAACTACCAGCTGCCATTTGATGTCTACTCAGCACCATCAGCTCACCACCACTGGGAATGAGGAGTTTCCAGTCCCTCCCCACCACCGCCTGTCTCCCAGCACATCTAACGCTGCCTGCCAAATCACAATGGATTTGGAAGAAAAAAGAATGATTTTTACACTCATCATTGACAGTGATCTGACAATCATCAGACTGTCATCAATAATTTGAATTGTGTTTTGCACTTGTTATGTAAAATAGCCCACACTACTTGCTGTACTTAAATCATTCTTGTCTGCCACATCTAGTTCATGGACCACAAGCTTGTGCTCTGATCATGATCATGGGCTTATTTCCCCCCTAGTGCTATTGATAATGTCTTGCATTCACATAATGCCGATGCAGCCATCTCGAGCTCGTGTCATGAAAGTATTTATAAACATAAGTCCTCACTGTACTTCCCTTTCTGTATACAGCCGCAAACCAACATTTACTGTGAGTTTGAAAATTAAAAAAAAAAATCAAGAAAAGCAGAGGTAATAAACGAGTTCTTCTAGTCACTGCACAGATTATCACAAAATACCTTGAGGTACTTCTTGGCCACATGGGAGCAAAATCACACAAGAACAAAGCGTGCCTGTCCTGGGCTCAACTCAGGATCCCAAGGGCATGCAAGGTTACCTGTATGGGGGGACAGACCTCAGGCTCTGCCAGGCATTGGGAAGAGCCAGACTGACCCATGCAACACACCTGATGTTATGGCTTATTTTTTTACTGTCTGAATAAACTTGCCTAAATGCAGTTGGTGATCGGATGGCAAACTCAGGTGAAGCAGCCGGGCTGTAGCCCAGCAGAAGACTCATCTTTGCATTTTCACATCAGGCTGACAAAACCCATGACGTTACCCCTGCTAAAACCTGGAAAACTTCACATGACTCAGAGCAACTTTTTCATAGGTCCGTTTCACAGAGACAGGAATTTGGGTGCACACCAGAGTCAGCAGTTAAAGCACTCATCAAATCATTGCATTTTTGATGCCTTGATTAGACCTCGCAAAGGATTTACTAAGTGTACAGAAAAGCACTTGCTATCTGTACTTGTGTTTTTTATGACAAAGAATCTGTAAAGCTTCCGTAGCAGACTGGAAATAAAATCTGTGTAAGATAAATTAACTTTCTTACATGAATATTTCTGTTACTCTTTTATTCCCTTGGGAGTTTGATTAATTAAACGTAATTAACAGGATTATTTAATCAAGATCACCCAATAGTAAGTCTTGATAGTTCCAGGAAAAAATATTATGTGTTTGTAAACATACACACATTTCAAAATAAGTCATTGGAAGAAGAGTAAATATGTCGAGATTACTAAGCATGGAAGAAATTTAACCTTTTGCAGAAGCTCACGCCAGAGAGTGGGCATCCCAAAAATCAGTTAAATCTTCAGATCGGTTTAATGGGAAGCTGAGTGTGAGAGCAAGTCAATGTCTTGCAGTACAACAGCAGACCACTGATTCACCTCTGCCTTGCCATCTAGTTTCCAGTGACCTCATCACTACGGAAGAAATCAAACACTTTCCTACATGATTGCATGTCTCTGGAGTGGGCTCACTTGCAGCTTGGGTTACGTACTGAAACACCGGGATTTTTTCAGTATGTACTATACTAACAGCACATGGTTAGTACAATATGCCATGTTCAGACAAATTGATTTCATCTCTTTAACATGAGATTCTGTTTGGAGTCAGAATAGGGGGCATCCTTCCTCCCCCCTTGTCTTCCAGCACTGTTCCACATGACCAAAAGAGCCTCTCTGACTTTGCACATCTCCACGCACCTCTGAACGAGTGTACAGAAAAAACATATGGGCTGACGTAATTGTTACCGATGACTACGCATAAATCTTCCTCTACACCGATCTCCAATATAGGTCAATACTGGTAGCTTGCTGTTTCCTAGAAAGGGCTTTTGCAGGTTCCGTTCTAAGAAAGAACGGACTTGAATGTTATTTTGTAAGGAATCTGTAGTTTCATACATTGCGAAAGTTGGCACAGCGGTTGGATGCTCACGGTTTTACAAAATGCTATTGTAGTTTGACATTTAAGGCTTTGGGGAGATTTTCCTTAACTACAGATACTAAACATAGAATGGGCCAAACTCTGAGATCTATTTCTAGAGGATAACCTATATGCTGACCATGTAAGCCTCTGTAACTGGGTTATCTTTCTGAGGCTCTTCCTTTGCCACCACCACACAGCTGTTATTACTCATTTCTTGCAGAAATTTTGAGCAAAGATAAACCAGGATGTATGTAGGACGTATGCAGGAGATCTGGTCACCAAAACCCACTAGTTGTCTTCATAAAAAAAAGCATGAAAGTGTATTTGAAAAAGATAGCCCTGGCTGAGTCTGCAGGACATGATGCAATGAATTTTCAAGCTCCTAAGGCTCTCTGCAGCGTGACCATGGATGGCTGCCAACAACTTGGGAAAACCCAGAGGCCTGTGGGAATTTCTGGGAGTGGAGAAAGGTAAACACAGCCTGGGGCCAGAAGAAAGCTGCGGAGCTTATAGAGCAACCAGCTCAGCTTGAGCTGCGGGAGGCTCTAGGAACCGATTCCCTATTGGTCTCTTCCACTACAAAATAAGGTGATTAACGAGTTTTGAAATAGTAGTATGGATTTGGGGTGACACAATCTGTTCTTCACAGTTAAACCGTTCTTTGCCAGACTGACTGCCCTCGCGGGCGAGGGGGAAGGTCCGGCTGGGCTCCTGGCACTGCCTGGCGTCACAGGCTGGAGACTGAGAGGTTGAAATGTCTGAAGACATTTTCTTCAGAGGATGAAACGTCTGGTCATGGAGGATAGTTTCCTAGCAAATAGAGGGAACACACTGTGGGTTTCACAGACAGGTTTCCTGGCCTAGATCTAATAAAAAAAAAAAAAAAGAAGAACTCTTTGAATCATAAAACAGGGACAATCCTTATCAGATTTGAGTGTGATGTGCTCTTGGGAAGACAAGGCATAAAGTGAGACACTTACGGAGGCAAATGGCCAAAAAAGACAGAAATCAGCCAAGCAACACCAAAGGATAACAAACATCAGCAATGTTTGCCTGGTGTAGATTTTTTTCTCTTTTTTTTTCTTCTTTTATTTTCTTTTTTTTCCTGCCTCACATTTTATAAATGTGCAAACTCCCTTTGGTACATTCCAGCAGATTGCGGAATGTAAGACATGACAGATACTTACTCCGTTCTGCACATCCCTGGAAACATAAGTAAGCGTCTCGGCTCCTGTAATGCAAAAGCCCTTCCCCGATGAAGCACTTCCTCAGAGCGAGGATGCTGACACCAGACGGTGACACTGTTTTTCCATAACCTCCTCAGCACAGCTATTTGCTTACTCTAACAATCTAGATTGAATCCAATAAAGTAACCATAAAAGTCATAGTCGTGGCATTTATCTCAGATTATCACCCCAGAGTTTAATGCTGGGTTACGTTTTTTCTGGCAAGTGTCTTGTTTGCAGGACAGCATGAGTAACTGCTTTATGCTGGCCTGTTGTAAATCACTTGCTGTATTTGAAGTATTCTTACTAATAGGTTTTACACCTGTTGGTTTTCCTCCCGGACCACTCATCTCTCTCTGCACAGTCTCTCTCTCCTGCCGAAGCTTTCAGCCGGTCTTCAGCCCTCGCCTGCACACCGGGTTCCCTGCCTTGGCATGAAAGTATGTCTAGAATGCTAAAAAATTCATCCTGAAATATGCATGACCCTGACAGCTGCACTAAAAATGTTGGGAATTACCAGCGAAGTGTCATAGATTATTGCAGGAATGTGGAAGGAATTATTAAGCATGGCTAAAATATTAGTGAAATGATGAGGAAACTATAGCTCATTGCTGGAAACTACCCCTTAGATGAAACATATAGATATGGAGGAGCACTGATGTGGCTGGAAGAAAGCTTACTGATGATGTGATTTGATAATATGTTAACTTAGGAGATATGCTTTCTCCTTTCCCCTCTAACTTGATCTTTTTTAAAGACTGTGCAAACTCACAGTGACGTCTACAAAGTGCTTGTCACAGTGCAATCTCTTTCATATTACAACAGGAGAAAAGCAGATTGTTATAGGATGGTGGACATTTAAGCAGATTAATGTGTTCAGTGAATTTAACAAAATACATCCTAGAGATGGAAAAGTGCAAAACTACGTGTGGCTTGAACGTATCTGACAGCACAGGACCTAAACCAAGAGAGAGCATCCGGTTCCCTGACATGTAGGTTAATAAAGCACCTGCAGGTAGGCTAAGGGACTATCCAGCCAGGATAACACCACAGCCTGCTCAAAAGATTTTAACACCTCTTTCAGTTTCCAGAGGGCAATAAGAAACAAACAGAGAGCAAAGCAGATCATGTCAAAGATAATATTTGGAAAAAATAGTTTGCCCTTTGAATTTCTACTTTGCTTAGTAGAAAAACAATTATTGAAATTTTTGCCCAAGACTACAGCATGTTTTCACAAGCAAACTAGGGGAAAAAACCTGAAATTACGTATTAAGTATACCACTGCTCAAAAGAGCAGGTAAGCAACAAGTCATCATCAGCTTGCAAGGTTGTACCTAGCCCCGGCTGCAAGGATCTGGTCTGGGTCTAACATTAGTTAGGATTTTCATTAGCAATATTGGATTAAAGAGCAAAGTATACCCTGACAAAATTTCTGAATGACGGAGTGTGTACTCCTCCTACTTGCTCTGAAAGTGGGCTAGGCACAGGGAAATACTGAGTAGGGGATTCCTTTGCCTTCCCAGGAGATGGCTATAGCCTCATCCAGCACCTGCAAGTGTATTCTCAATGGCCCAGGAGGTAATAAATATCCTGGTAACACTCTGATATGGAAACTATATTTTCAGACTTTAAATAAAACATGGAAAACTACGGCTTGGTTCCCATCTTCACTTGTAGCCCAAGACCAAATCAGTGTAAGATGCCACTGCCGTCCTGTTCAGGGCAAAGCTGATCTAACGTCTTTTTGCCAGGTCGCCAGCATCCGTGGCTGATCTTCCTCTAGTGCCAACCTAGGGGACAGCTGTTCTTAAGAAATCTGATTTTTTAATATTCACAGCCCAGCAGGCTTCCAAATCATTCTTTACCAAATTTCTCCACTTGATATTCATAATTAGCTCGTCTTGCGCATTGGCAGCTCTACCCATATTAAATGAAATTTGATTGCAAACTTTCTCAGGTGCTATTCAACTTTTGTTTTTCTCCCCAGACAGCTGGGAAACCTCCCCTGAGGCTACGGTGCCTTTCCCAAGAGCCCCAACACCCTGGCACCTCTGGTCTGACTCAGAGTCAAATCGCAATATATTTCCTGAATTTAGCCACAGAATTCTCTGTAGAAACTGTAGAGAATAGTTATGGTAGTTTTAATACAAACCTTAAAAAGATGTAAGTATTACAGTGTTGAGCACTATGACTCTAGTCTTCTGGGGGAGTCTGTACATTTTCTTTACATGCCCTCCACATTTTTGGAAGTGCTGAAGAGTTAATGTAAAGCAAGATTTAGGTCTCCAGCATCTACATCTGTGTGTACATTTGTCTATATATGTCTCTGTATAGTCTATGAACTCATACTCTAATATCTTCAGACACGGATACAGATATCTGTCTACACTTTATTCACACTAAAGAGGTGTATAGCTCATCTTGGATGTACATAGTGCAAAGGGCTTCAGGTATAGAGTCTATAAAATTGCTCTTGATCTAGAAAGTACATAGACTCCTGCTCATTTGAATAACCAGCAGATTCCATTCTTCAGGTAAATCTTCCCCTCCTCCCCTTCAGCAAGAGCATGTTTGTGGTGAGATATTAATCATTTCCTCCAGCACTGTGCATATAAAAGGAACCCAAGGCAGAGCCACACGCAGTTCGCCCAGGCGAAGCGCAGAGCTGACTTCGCGATGCTGGTCCGGGTCGCGGCTCTGCTGAGCCTCGGGCTGCTCTGCAGCTCAGCACCCCTGCAGCCAGCCGGACCCGCCGGCGCCGGCAGACACTCGCCGCAGGAGGAGCGCTCCAGGGGTTTGGTAGGACTGATCATTCGAGAAGTTCTCCAAGACGTGCAGAAACTAAATTTAAGTGCAGTAAGTTCCTTTATTTTGAATGGCTTTCACCTGGCTGCTTTTCTGTCCCAAGTTTGATTTCGAAGTTGCTAACATCATTTTCTCTATCTTGAGCAGGTTCCCAGCGTTGTAACTGTGAATGCTAAGGTAAGAAACTGCATGCTTTTCTTCTATTTAAGATCATTGCCTCAAATCCCTGAATTTATTCTCCACTTCAGAACTTTGGTGGCACTAAGATAGCTCTAGAAACCCAGGGAAATGCAAAGTTATTGCAAGAACGTACAGAAAGCTGCTGCCAATGCTGATATCCTTCAAAGGGCTCTCTCAGGAGGTATAGGTCTTACATGTGCCCTGGCACCTTCTCCATAGCCTCAAAAATTCACTTCGAACCCTTAGTTTTAGAACTGTCAAAAATTACTATTTGGTCTCTATCCCATACAGAGTCATTAATTTCACTGAGCTGCATTTTCCTGAAACCCAGTAAAACCCCCAGCTTTTTCTGCAGGAGATGAGCAGTACAAGTGAGAAGTAGGAGCCCATGTCCTATTCAAAGTGAATGGGAGACAAACAGCATCAGCCTCTCTTACTTTCGTGGAGAAAGGTTGAAAATTCACAGCAGTAGCAATAATTACTTGTATTTCATTAAGGCAATTCTGATCTAGTTTCAGCAGAGACACAAGGGCAAGAAACAAAGCCCTAAGGAAGGGTCAACCTTCCCTTCCTTCAAGGAACAAATACCTTCGGTGTTGGACACCTCTAAATTTTACATAGCCAGTTTCTAGTGGCACCTGCAACTTCCACCAAAGGTAGTGGGAAGGTTTTTTTGTCCCTGGCATGTTTTTAAATGAAAACTATAGATTGTACCATGGTTTCCTAAATTTGGTGTCCGGTAAATTGCTGAATACAAAATCAGGGGTCGTGTCTGAAAATGCAGCTCTTAATTCCTGTAGGTTATTATTTTTCATGGGTATCTAAATTCCTGGGAGATGATGCGTTATTTGTGTGGTACCAACATATCACACAACTGTTGAAATAACTATTTGCTGTCCTTGCAGGTGGAAAGATGCATGCAAAGCCACCTGAAAACCTTTGCTAGTACCTTGGCAGCTCTCAACACACCAAGCAAATTAATCGCCAGAAAACTGAGCGTAGTTAACACCTACAAAAACATGCTCCCTGAAGTAAGTTTGATTTTGTGGTATTCGATCGCACAATATTCAGCAAAGGCTGTTCAGTAACAGGACACTGCAGCTGGGTCAGGCACTGATTTGGCTGCAGTGGGCACTAGAAGTCCCTTCTGTAAATGACTATAATTAAGAAGGGTGTAAATATGTCTGCTTTCTTCTTTGAAGCACGCTCTCTTAAGGAGCCACGTGCTGCCACCTTTCCCCGCGGTACTCTCAATTGCGAGGAAGATAGTAGCATGAAAACCAACCAGATCTGAGTGGAAGCTGTGGCAGCGACGGGTCTCAGGACATCCTCCGCGTGCCGCTGAGCCGCTCAGCTCTCCTCCGCACATGGTCACGCTGCCTCGGAGTTTCCAGAGACCCGCTCGCCCACCGCTCCGAAACACACCGTGGGATATTATAGCCCACGTTGTTAGTATTCTTTAGAAAACGGATGTTTCAAATAACATAGGCTTAAATATGACATTGAAGTCACATGGCTGAATTATGTTCTCATGTTTTTTTAAAGGATCTTGATAAGGATTGTGAGACTGTACAAGTAACGAGTGATGTGTTCCTGGAGACATTGGACAGTTTTTTGAGATTGCTCTCTGAGAAAATTCAAAATGCCTAAACAGAGCAACTACACCAAACCCAAGAGGAAATTAAGAACGTGAACTCTACTCCAACCAAAATGTGATTCGATTATTAACTTATTCTCAGGAATATGGCCATAGAATATTTATATAGAGAGATGGGTGTGTGTGTGTGTATATATATATATGTTTTTTAAAATATTTTTTTAAATATAGATATGTATAAAAAGTGATGTTATGACAGCAGCCAAGTTCTCTATAATGATTGAAGGATGCTGCTCCGTTAAAAGACAAGTATTTAAAACAATATTTAAATATTTTGTATAGTTCTAATATTTTAACTTATGTCATACTGATTCACAAAGAAAGAATAATTTTATTTATTTATTTATTTATTCTATTTATTTAACTTGTTTATGGATACTTTGAGATATTTATTGTGATGATGGTGTATTTAAGGATTTACTTTAGGAAACTGCTGTTTAATGGTGTGTGAGGAGGAGCTCTGTGGATCCAGTCTGGGGTTTGCACTCACACTATTTCTCTGGCACACTGGCCCAAGCCACAGCCCCAGGGCTCTGCAGTGCCCGAGTGCTCTCAAAGCCGGGACAAAGCCACCCCATGGGACAGGGATGGGGCCATCGGTGCCACCCAGCACCTCGACCTCCCTCTCGGCCCCCAGACCAGCCCCAGGGCTGGAGAAGATTCACTTCAGTTGTGAGCTCCCATCTCTGCTCACTCCCCGGGCATCCAGATCCAGCAGATAACTTCAACCACTACATGTTTTATTATTGACTAAGCAGAGCCATGTCACCCAAATCCAGCCAAATTCTGGATAATACAAAAGCAAACAGGGCTCTGATAGCCTTGTTTGCTTTTTCTGAAATTTTATTCAGCTGATATGAGGTGTTTCCCACAGCTCATAGGAGCTGAGTTTTACTGAGCTGAATCAGGCAGTACCTGTTTTTCAAATTGTTTACATATCCATAGCTATGGGAGGTACTCGGAAAGTGCATGCCAATATAAAACTATCAGTTTAGATTCCAAAAGTTAATATTTAATAAAATAATGTTCAAGAGGAATGTTACTGCTCAGGCTGGTTTGTAAGGACACATGCCATGTGATGCCTATACTGACATATCCATTACTAAATGTTTGTAACCTTCCATGAACACAAGTGGACCTTAAAAAAAAATAAACAAATTTTCTTCCAGACTAAGTGACCTTTATTTGTGAAGGGTGAGCAGTATCGGAGCCGTTCAGGGGAGCCAGGTGCCATTTCCAAGTGGGATGGACACGCAGATGCTGCCGGGGATGCGGGAGATGCACCCTGCTCAGGGCGAGCACCCCACGTCTGCCCTCACCCATCCAGGCACCTTCCCCAGGACTTGGAGCCCTCGTGCTCCAGCCTGGCCCCGAGCTCAGCTTTACTGAGTTGTGCTGTGCTTAAACTTTTGAGAGCAGCTGCCCTCTCGCCTGCTGGGGTGACTCATTCCTGGCTGCACCGTGCCCCTGCCACATTCGCAGCATGGCAAAAGCAGAAGAGCTTTCACTTGCCGCAGCTGAGAAGCGTCCCCTCGCCTTCCCCGGCGAAAACTTGAGAAGCATCTGTGTTCTTCAAGAGGATGGGGATGGAGGGGACAGCCCAGCTGGGGCAGGAATGAGCGCCCAAAGAGCGCACAGCCACTTGTGGCAAGCATCAATGGAGCCCAACACAGAAATGCCTTGCAGAAACCCCCGAAAATGTGGGTTTTCCCCATTGACAGCAGGGTGGCCCCCGGCCAGGGCTCGCTACAGCTGCGGGGTGGCTCCTAGGTACATCCCATCCTTCCCAGGCCGCAGAGCACACCCCGTTTTTCAGAGACATGCGCTTCCAATGGTCAAACCAAGAGCAGTCACGCTTTGGATTCAAGCAGCATAGAATCATAGAATATCTCGAGTTGGAAGGGACCCAGAAGAATCATCATTTGCATCTCCTCTGTGCAAACGGTGCATGTGGCAGAGCCCAGCCAGGTCGGACAGACGGACTTCGTCCCCCGCCGTGGGGACGCAGCTGCCAGCCCTGGAAGGGGCGAGTGCCCCGACCATCCCTGGGTCCCACAAACCGCCCGGGTTCTGCGGGCAAGGTCATCGGTGCACCGGCTTATATTGAATTCTCATAGGAATCAGGAAATCTGTAAATCAAACCAAACCATGAATCTGTTTACTAAAATCAGAAAAATGGAGAGCGACTGTCCGGATGGATTCCCTCAGGTTAAACAGCGTCAAGAAGATCTCTGGTCCTGAGCACAGTCTCGTTCAGTTCAAGCAATAGTTCAAGTAATAATAAGAACCACCCTGAAGAGACTCTTACTGCCATTGAATTTCAAAGTTTTTATTAGCAATGAGGTGTTTAATTTTTCACATACATTATTTTAAATTACATTTATATATTTTACATTAAATTTTAAATTCACCCTTCAGATAAATGGGAAATCATGGAATTGCAGGTCTATGAAAAAGAGAAGAATGTCAGGGTTTTAAGTAGAAAACATTAATCACTTTCAGCATTCTTGGCACAGGAGCCCAGGAAACTCTGACAAACAGACAAGAGGGAAAAGTGAAGCGTTAATAACTCAAAAGTCAGCACTGGGCTGGCTGTAGGCAAATGCAGCCAGAGCTGTCGCCCAGGGCAGCAGACTGCTGGGGGAAGGAAAAAAGCAGCAGACTGGCAGCTCTGGTGCCTTGCAGGGTGGAGGCAGCGGGGTGCGGGCAGCGGGATGCGGGCAGCGGGATGCGGACAGCGGGATGCGGGCAGCGGGATGCGGACAGCGGGATGCGGGCAGCGGGATGCGGACAGCGGGATGCGGGCAGCAGCATGCAGGCAGCGGGGTCCCGGCTCTGGATGGAGCCTCCCAGTCCCGGGGCCAGCAGAGCCCTGCAACGCTCCCCCGCACAGCACAGCCCTTCCTCCTCACCGCCCTGCCCAGGCAAGGGGAAAAGTCCATTTTGCAGGGTTTTCCAAGAGCCCTACCGTCATCGCTGATCCCACGCGGGCTCCTGAATAATCTGAATAATATTAGGCCAACCAGAAAACTGTAGTGCAAATAGGAGCGAAGGGAATGCCCGGTTTCGAGCTGGCGGCACAGTCTTATCACCGGCGTGACTGCACTGGCGTGCTGAGCATGGTTGCCTGAGCATGATAACCACGACTGCTTCATCACGGCTTCAACATCGCTGATAAGAATCTTGCATCATCATAACACAATAAAACACACATGCCTTAATATCTTAGTTAAGCTGCGACTTTGACTCTCGAGGGCTGCTGCAGACTTGCTCATACAGAAAGCAGATTTTTTTATTAAAAAATGGCTGTTGTGTTTCTTACATCACCGGCAGGAAAAGCAAGAGCCCCACACAGCTCCGTGAGTACCAGGTGGGGGCGAGACGGTGACACAGCGGAGGAAGGTCTGTTTTACAGAGGCACATTCTACTTTTAGAAGTTGCAGGTGTGAGTTATATTTAGCATTCCCCATTTGATAAGCAAGAAATTGTTCTCCGTAAAACCCGTATCCCCACTGGGGTGGCAGGACAGCAGATTCCCCAGCATGCCCGTCCCCTTCGAGGTGCACACCCTACACCCAGACCTGCCCCTGCCCGGGGGCTCCGTGATGAGCTCTCCAAGGGTGGGAGAAGCCCCCCCACCCCGTGTAGGACCAGCGACAGTCTTCTGGCTGCCCTCCAAATCCTTAATGGTGGCAGTTGTCCTGTGCCACCACCACGAGCAAAGCTGGGAGAAGGTTTGCCGAGACAGGTCAAACTCTGGGAGTGCGCGGGGCACCCAACACACCCCACTCTTGCACAGACACCAGGACCTCGAGGCCGCGTTTTGCAGCTCGGTCCAGGGGTGCTTCTCCCAGAGCCCCGCTTTCCAGGCTGCGGATGGCTGTGGAAGAACTCCTCCTGCATGGGAGCATGTGGTGGGGCAGCCAGGAGGGAGCCAGATTGCCCAGCATTGCCGGTAATTCCCCTCTTTTCTTTTTTGAAATATTTTGATTCGTCATTTTCTGTTGTTATTTGACTTCCTTTTTCATCTTCAGTTCTCATTAGTCACTTGCCAGGATTCACAGTTTCTATTTTCTGCAGAACATGATCCCACTTTTACAGGCTTTGGATCACTTTTTTTTTTCCCCTCTCATTCGTACACGGGGTCTTTGCAACTGAAAAATGAAGTGTCCCTTTCTGGCCAACACCTCTCCGGAGCCAAATTTCAGCTGGTTGGTGGGTGGGGCTTGAAAACATCCAGATTGTTTGGATTGATCATCTGTGTTTCTCTCAGACCCGCTTGGTTTCAGACAGATGACTGAGAAGGCAATGAATCACCTTTAAATATTGCCAGCCTTTTTTGGATGCTTACCAACCACTGCCAAAGCCACCGCAGATGTGTCACAGGCACCAGCTTAAAGATGCGAGAGGTGTGAGGCCGTGGCTGTCCCAGGGTGCACGCAGGGTGCCTGGGGAGCTTGAATGGGATTCACACCATAAACTCAAGCCCAGAGATGTCTTGCAATTACTCCCCGTGGATAGGAAGATACAATTTCTTTCAAAAACTAGGGAAGACTATTTTATTTTCTCTGCTGTCAGGGCTGGAGGGTGAAGTGTGCGACAACATATATTGGCACATGTGCACCAACTTGCCGTCACCGGGGCTGGAGAGGCGCGGAGGCTGCCTGTGAAACCTCTTCTGACAAAACAGGCATCTCATTTCTTTGAATTTAACACCAAAATCCAGAACATACCTCTAATTTTGCCTGAAAGGTAAGGGACTCATTGTGGATCTCCAGGACAACATCTCGCTGAGCAAGCAGGGAGATTTTCCTTGCTTTCCCAAAGCTGAGTACCTACAAAAAAGTCTATGAGTCCTAAAGCATCCAGACCCTGCTAACCCCCATCAGATAGAGAGACCCTGGCAGAGTCTCAAAAGACGAAGGGATCGCAATGGAGGGCAGGGGGTCAGGACATTGAGATATGCAGAATGAGTCGGCTTTGGACTCATTTCTGACTTCATTAGTCTGTACAATTCTCCCCTGGTCCTGCAAAGGAAGGGCATGCCTCCGTGACTCACAGGCATTTTCTTCTTGAGTAGCTACAGAGGAAGTCATACAAACCATGAGGAATACCTTTTGATCAAATAAAAAGTCTTTCTGTGCCCAGAGCCTATTCCAAAGCACACAGCCTCTGCTCTTCAATTAGCCTGATTTGGACCCATGCTCCAAGGGCCACTTTCCAAAGATGACAGCGCACTGTCCAGACAGCTGGCCACCGACCAGCGATCGCAGCCAAAGCACGAAACACGAAAGGAATGTCCTTGGGCTGGGGAGCGGAGCTGCACATCTGCTGCAGATGCCCCGACCGAGCACAGTCACCAGCGACGGCGATTTCAGTTTCTACTCTTTCTGAACAGCATTTAGAATTGTGCTGCACCCCACAGAGAAGTATGGTTTCCTTCCTTCTGCAGAGGCAGACCACAGAGGTACAATACTCTTTAACTCCTTCCAGTACCAAGACAAGAAGGTATTGATGCTGTTGTGCAAAGAACATTGTAAAGCGTTTCAGCCTCACGCATTCAAGATTAATTCCAACTGGAAGAGATACAGAGAAGGGCCAAGGAGGGGAAGAGGGAGCCAGTCATGTCTGAGGAGCCTGATGGTTTGGTCTGCTCAGAGGGGTACGAGTGCAAGTGCCAGCTGGAAAGGTGGCAGCGGCAAATATTTAGGGAGAAATAAAAACATTTCAAGGCTGCACAAGAACACACAGATAGGAACTTGACACAGGTGTGAAGAGGATATTCAGAGGAGTGAAAGAGGGTGAGGATCAATCTTTCCACAGAGGAATAAGAGCAAGAAGATAATTTTAAGATGGAGTTCATAAATTAGTAAAACTACTTCCAAAAATGTCTGCTTTTCCCCTAACATGACAGGAGGCCTCTCAAGAGGTGCTCACGTCACCCTTTAGTTGGCTGAACTTCCATTCCAGTGGCTTATATGTGGTGATGGTCATATACTGATCACACGTGTGGTGGTGATCCAGAAGTTCTTCAGCAAATCCTTCACATGGAGTGAATTTTGCTCAGGAGGAACGGTCTCTGCACCATCGCTATACTGAGACTTCTCACCAGGATTTCTTCTCTAGTTAGGCAGAGCCCAGCTCATAAAAATGAAGCTCATCATTTCTCCAGGCTTAGAAAAGTGAACATCTCTGTTAGTTTTCAGTTAATTTTCTGTTATCTCTTCAGTTTCTCAGTTAATTTTCTGTTAAGCTTTCAGTTAATTCCTAATGGGACAGGCTATTTTCTGCTCATTAATTTAATTCTGTGTCTGACTAGGATATGGGTATTTCAGATGCCTCCGCCTAGGAGTGAAGTCATATCAGCGATTTACATCTCATTAGCGCAAATCCTCCTCGGATTTTTTGGCGGAGGTGGAGTTGGATGGAGGTGCTGTGGCATGAGCCCTCACTGGAAACTCCCTCTTGCCATCTCAGCATCCCACAGAAGCTATCCCCAAAGTGCAGAATAGGAAAGAAAGGTCAATGCTGATCCTACCACAAGAGGAGCAGAGTGGTCACGGTGGTTTCATTTCTGAGTGAATATTTAAAAATGAGTCAGTGTGTGAGAGACCAACTGATCAGTGTACGTACAAGAGTATACCGCAAGTTCCATCTTCCTTTCTGACTTTATCAGCTCTTTTTTTCCACCCTGGCTGCAATCTAAGAATGTATTTGCATGTCATTAGCAGCTATAAAAAGAATAAAGAGAACAAGGTGGAGTCCCAACTTCACAATTCTGTTTTTTCCAGCAGTAAAAGTCCGTCCTGCCCACACCTTTCCTTTCCGCTCTCTCTGCAGAGACTCTCATTGCTTTAGCCAGTTTTGAGATAAAGCAAAATCCTTGATGCCCACCAATAAGTTTAGCTGCAGCCCTAATTCCTACTGCCTCTTCCAAGGGAAGAATTTCTTCCCTGTCATTTGAACCTGGCTCCAATACATACCAGAAGGTACACTCATCCATGTGATACGTACGATCCATTGCTTCCCTTTAAACCATACCGTATTCCGTTTTATCTCCAGCAGCCACAGTGGTGCCAGGGATGTGCAAAGTCCTGAACCACCCGTTCACTATGAAGGCAGCAGAGACGGGGACGAGCATCTGACTCTTAGCTGCAATTCTGCTTCCCGGGGTGCGTAATGCACAGTGTCACTGGAAGGGTCTACACTATTCCTGAACTCATTAAAATCAGAAAAAGAACAGGGTTTTCTTAGAAGAGACCAGCTGTGCGCCATGGTGACTGGTGTTCACCGCTGCTCACCTGCCGTCTGGCCGAATCAGTGCAAATCCCCTGATGGCACAAGGCAAAGATGGCATTCCAATGGGCGCTGCCCCACCGGGGTAACGCACAGCGCTTTAACCGCAACTCTGGAGTAAAACCGACCTGCTGATTACAGGGAAATGTTGGGAATATCGGCAGGGGAGGAGAACTACCCCAGTTCTGGTGCCAGCAGAGTCGGGGCACACAGGCAAGGGAGCACAGTCTGCTCCGCACCCGGCTTCTGCTTCCAGGGTGGTTCATCCCACGAAGGCTCCTAAACGCCGAGCTGTGGGGAAGGGCAGGGAAGACGCCTTACTCACCAAACAATTAGTGAAATGATTGAAAGCAAAGAACTGAACACGACGGCTCCTCAGGGGAGGGAGGTGCCCGGCAGCATCTCCAAGACCTGGTTTGTAGCTCACACGACAGTGGCTTCTGATGTAATTAATATCATCCAGGGAAGCCGCTGGAGTTACAGTACATGTTCAGTGAAACATCAGCTCAGGGACCAGCAGGAAAATGCCACGTGAGCATAGGAAAAGCAGCATCTGGGCTTTCATCAGTTTGGATGGCACACGTGTGTGTGGCTCTCCTGCCTGCGCCTCAGGGGAGAAGCAGCACCTCAAACAAAACAGTCACTATAGCTATGCACCACTTGAGTTTTTTAAGGGTAGGAAAACCTAATGCACATTATAGACCGTTAATTAGATAGCAAAATTCCTGCAGTATTGAAATAGCAAAACGTAAATTACAGCAAAAACATGTAAACAAAAAATTCTGAATTTTCAGACAGTGAAGAAGCAACGTCCCACAGGCAGAGTGCTGGCACAGTTCTCATTCCCCTCGGTGCGAGGGCAGAGGACCTGTGCAGCAGGGCCAGAGGCCGAGGGCAGCCCTGCTCTCCTCCCCAGCAGGCTCTGCGGGGACCGGGGGAAGGAGAGGGCTCTGCCCACCCAGGACACACCACGGCCACCCCAGAGCCCACCCGGAGCTTAAGGATCAGTTCTGCCATCAATGGGATGCACCCCCATCACCCAAACTTCCTGCAGATGAAGTCTATGGAGATACCAGCCAAATGGTCTCAACCTCCTCAGGAGAGCACACAAACTGGGCAAACGCTCCTTGAAGAGCAGCAAAGGAGCAGCTTTTCTGTCCCCGTTGAGCTGCTGGGCCGCCCCAGCAGCCCTTGGCTGGTCCCTCTCCCCGGCACGCCGCCGGGCTCCCGCGGGCACCACAAGGTCTCGGGAGGGCTCTTGAAATTGTCATTTATACGTGAGCACGGTACCACTGAGTTATTCATGGGGTTCCTTATGACAACCACATAGAACAAGGCAGGAGCACTAATAAGTAAAGATGAGAGTATTACTTAGTGTAATTGTACTATTAATTAGGGTAAATGTGAATGTAAAGATGCGAGAGGCATTTAGGTAGTGCTACCTTATCTTGCAGCAATCTTTAGACAACACCAGTTCATGCAAATGCTTCAGCATCTAAAATCAGAATAGGCTCAAACATTTGAATTACGTAGCTCCTACTGAACTTATGGGGGAACCCTTATTTTAGAAACATGTAGTTTCCTCAATCAGATAAGAAACTAACAGCTTCCATTCTACAGGTGACTACTCGCCTTCAGTTTAGGCATACTTGTGGTGAGGTATTAATCACTTCCTTGCACCAAAGCACATATAAAAGGAACCCGGGAGCCAGCGGTACCCAGCCCAAGGAGGGGAGCGGAGAACCTTCGCCATGATGCTGCGCCTGATGGGGGTTTTGCTGTCCTGCGGAGCTCTGTGCCTCACGTCCCCCGTGCCGCTCACCATGGGAACGGGCTGCGCTGCCAGCTACCTCATCCTGGAAACCCTCGTTGATGTTCAGAAACTGAAGTCTGAGGTTGTTCCATTTTCTTTGTGTCCCGTGTCTGACTTTTTGTGCTAGTGGAGAACCTGCTAACATGATTTTTATCAATCTCTTTCAGGGTAGCGACAAAATCACACCTCTGGTAAGACCACTTTCTGGCTCGCCTTGCAATGTTGTGTGTTTGTGATGTGGCTAGTGTGCTTTTTGAGATGGGAGGGGAAAGCAGCTCTTGTTAAAACCCATTCAGGACGTCCGTGAGTTCTTATGCCCTTAAGACAGGTCTTAGATGGCAACCAAGACATTCACTGGCTTTGCGGGAGCGCTGTGCTGGAGGGAGCGGAGCTTGTGTGTGCTGAGAGGTGATGCGCAGGGCTCGGCTGCCCAGAGATGAATCCTCCTCCGTCCATCGTTAGCAATGCAAAGTTATCTCCCTGAAAAACCAGCGCTCAGGGTTGCTGCTTTCAGCACAGCGGTGCATAAAAGCTTGCTTCCAGCCAGCGCCGCTTATCTTTCTTTCCACGGGGTAGAGAGAACTGACCATCTGCTGAAGTCAAGTGGAGGCAGGTGCCTTCCTGCCATTGGAAAGCGGGGGGACAGGCTGTCCCCCTGCCTTTTCTGGAAAGAAATACCAGCATTGTTAGAGGCCAATGCCAGCAATGGCTTCGGCAGCATGCTTCACGGGGGAAGCTCAGGAGAGGCAAAGAGCGGGTAGCAGGGTTGGAGGTTGGAGGTGCTCCTCAGCATCGCTGCCTTCCTGTGCCCGAGTGCTGCTAAGGAGGCAATTAAAAAGCAAACAGTGCTTGATCCTGCCCGCTTTCACCTCCACAGGCTCGCTCTGCAGCTTTTGAAGGTAATGTCAGCCTTCAGCAGGAAGAAAGCACTGGGGTGTAGAGGTGGTTCCCTACTCTAAGGTGTCCAAAGTTACTATAAAATGTTGGCCTCAAATTATTGCGCAACATTATTTCACCTTAATTGCATTAACGTGATACAACCTTTGCCAGCAATACGGTACAGAAAAGACAGAAATTACTAAACCTTGTTATTCCAGAACAACGTGACAGAAGGGAACATAACCACCTATCTGGAAGGATTTATTGAAGCCCTAAAACACAGCAAAGAGAGGTCAAAGGAGAGACTAATAGCCCAGAAGCTGCAGAAAATCCGGGATGCCATAAAGTCATGTGTCGGGTGGATGGTACGTTTGGGTTGAATTTTCTGCTCGCTATTTTACGTGGTTTAGATGACTATAAAAGACACTGTGGGGTTTGTCCTGATTGCACTGAGAACAAGCACCTGACTAAAGCACGCGGCTGCCTCCCAGTTGGGTGGCTGATGGGACCAGTGTCCAGCCAGCAGCTGTCACTTGGCCCTGGTGCCTCCTCCGCTCTGCTCTGCTCTGCTCACCTCTTCCCGATGTCTCCTTCCTAAGAGAAAGCCCATCATTTGGCAGAGGTGCCCCAGTGCAGATGGGGACCAGAGCCCCTGGCTGCTGCCCCCCCCCATCGCTGGGGGACGGCTGCACTGGGTGCAACTTGTACCACATTCCTCGTGCTTTCCTACCCCACTATCTTCCTCGGAGCCTTTGTGGTCTTAAAATTAATTACTAAGAAAAAACTGCAGTCAGGGAACAGAATGCGACTCACGTGTTCAGATTCCGTTCTTTTAACTCTTCTCCTTTCTGTCTGCCCCCCAAGAAAGAGGACTGGGAGCCAATGGAAGAGGAGTTTTTCAGTAAATTGGAATATTTACTAAGGTTCCTGAATCACAATGCCCTGCCAAAGGAAACAGCGTAGTCTTCAAAGAAGTTTGAAGCACCCCTGGTCCAGCCTGCCAGGAGACCTGAGCTTTGCATATCCTCATTTGCATATCCTTACTCCAGTGAGCAAGTCTGTTGGGACCTATTATTTATTCATATATCTATTAATATTTATTTATTCTATTTATTTGTAGAAACTTCAAGTTATTTATTTTTACAATGAAGAAATGCAATGATTCTTTACTTCAGGAAAGTGCTATTTGTGGGGGGGTGAGGAGGAGCTCCGCGGGTCCAGTCTGGGGTTTGCACTCACACTATTTCTCTAGCACACTAGCCCGAGCCACAGCCCCAGGGCTCGGCTCTGCAGCGCCCGAGTGCTCTCAAAGCCGGGGCAAAACCACCCTGCAAGATGGGGACAGGGACCATCGGCGCCGGGCTGGAGATGCTGCCCAGCACCTTCGTGTCCCTCTTGGCCCCCAGGACCAGCCCCGGGGCTGGGATGCAGCCCGCGGCACGGCCGGCCAGCTGCCGGCCTCGGCTCCCCTGAGCCTCCGCCAAACGCCATCAAAGGTGGCTCTCAGAGCTGTCAAACCTTAGCAAACCCTGGAAAAGACTGCTCGCAAACTTAAGGCATAGCTCATCCCCACTTAGAGCTTGTGAATGGCAAAATGACTCTCCCCGAGTCTTGCCAGTGCCCCATAGGGATCAACTGCCTCGGTAAAACTTGGTGACCAAGAGCCTGGTACATACCTTATTCCTTTTCTTTTCAACCAAATGAAGTCTTTATACGATATGCTCTCATGCTGTCGCGCTCTGGCTATTTCAGCATTTTATTGCTGCAGCTGAAGTTTCCAGACGCCTTCAGGGCAGTTTCACATCTCTAGGAGGTATGGGGCATTTTCAGAGGAGAGTCTTGTAAAAGGATGCAACTGTTACTTCTAAAATTATGCTTATGTACTTATATTAACTGAAGAATATTACTATGCTACGAACACAGTGACAATAATTTCAAAATGTAAAAAATGTAAAGTGCAAATTGCGGAAACATGACTGTTCTTACAGCTGTGTGCTGCTGACACATCACTTACACATTTTTTACAGTTAAATGTTTGGGAAACTTGTATGCAGAACTCTATGAAATTGTAACCAAACTCTAACAGAATCTATGCAAAATAAATCTCTTGCACCAAGGTGTAACCTTTTGTTTTATTTGGTGACGGTTTATGGTCATTTAAGGAATATTCTATCTAAAAAAGTTAGATTGACTGAGTCAGGGTCTTCTACCAGTGAGGTTTTGACAATTTCAGGAGAGTATTATATTCAGAAATAAGTAAGTTGATTATATTGTCTATAGATGACTGACAATCCTGTGTAGAGTATCACCATGAGGTCCAGATACCACATAAGACCACTTCTGTTTTCAAATTTGGGTAAAAGTAGCACTTAAATAGTGAGGCAGGATTTCATTTCCGTCTTTGCTCTCACTTTATGGCGAACACCTCACTGCAACATCTCCTTTTCCCACCCGGCTGGATATGCTGATTTCAGGGAGATTCAGCCATACAGAAGAAAGCGAACATTTAGCAATCAATCAGCTATAAAAATCCTATTTGGGACCGGGATGGGGGAGCAGAGCTATCCTGCAGCTGTGTCTCCATGGACCATCAGGGCTGTTGGGCACACACCTTCCCCTCCAAGGGGATTTTCCCACTGGAATTTCACCTGCAGAAAGCAAACCCAGCCCAGCCCATCGTCTTTATCTACTTTTGCAGGCATCACTGAGCGGCTGAAAAAATTTCCCTAATACCGTGATTCATGGAGAATTTAGCAGAGGGCAGTGCTTGTGCAAGCTGTGGTGTGCCTGTGGGATCCCCCAAACACCACACTGCCTGCAGGAAAGGGCAGGTTGAAGGGGCAGGGAAATCCATGCCGGAATCTGCAGGGATTATTTAACGCAACTAACATGTTTGAAGAATTAGCTAATATTTTTAATAACACCTGAAGAGGAGTTTCTTGAGGGTGGGGGAAGGCAGACAGTAGTCATCGTATGAATGGGAAAAAAATCCAACCCCAAGAGTAGGTTCAGTCATCATCACCCTGCCTCCCCCAAATAGTCAAGAATAAAGCATTAACCAATACCTACAAAGATACAGAGTGCATAGAAAAAGAGGTTCAACATTTTTAGTGGCTTTAGGTCAAAGAGCTGGATCACAACCCAACACACCGCATCCAAAGCCGCTCTCTGGTTTGGAATTGGGTGCAAGAGAGAGGAGCAGTTCCAACCTTCTGAGGAGGGAAACGCTGCCAGGAACGGGGCTATGACCCTGTGGGATGCAGGGGGAAAGCACGGCAAAATGCTCAGTTTGCATCCAAAGCAAGTTTTACCTTTGTTAGCACAAATCTTCTGAGAGGGAGGTGGGGCAGAGGGCCAGGACTACCAGGAGATGCTGCGGACCATTGCTCATGGTGGGGAAGGAAGGTTGGGAAAAGGTTCCCTTAGAGCAGGCTGAACCCGCCGTCATCGCTGCCGGGTACTTGGGGAATGGCAGATACATGTACCCCCAGACACTGACTTCCCTATCGCTTCTTCAAATGCAAATACAAATAAAATTGCTATCACTATAAACCAGGTCACCCACCCAGGCAACTCTTAAGGCTCTTAGGCACAGGGTAAATCAGAGAGCAGGCAGCTCACTTTACTCCAGTTACCGCACACACTCAGGATGTGCTGAGGTTTGGCAAGTGTTTCTTCTCCAAAAACGAGAAAATAAAGATGTGGCTGCAACTAGCCGTGGCCGTTCTCTAGGTGGCAGCCCTTGCCTGCTGCACGTCCCTCCAACAACGCCGGAGCGATGGCAGGAGCCAGAGGAGACGGGAGGAAAAGGCGGCCTGCCAGTTTGTTACTCACTCAGGCTTTTAATCAACTTTTCTCGGTATTACTCCACCAAAGAGCTCAGAAGTGCCATAGAAAGGTGAAGGAAGATTTCAGACTAGCTGTTTTCTGAACAAACCTGAGGAAGGGCTTGCGTGCCTCAAGCTCACCTGCAGCACCCCAGCTAGACCGACTGATAACGGCATCCCCTCTTTGCACAAACTCCCAGTCTTTAATGTTCATTGTTTTTCACTGCTTTGGGGCATTTTGTGTGCTTGCTCGCTTATCCCAGCTTCTCAAAACTCCCTCTGCCAACAACCTCGGGAACTCTTCAGCTGGTTACAAACGCGAGCACTCCTGTTCATAACACCCTTCTTGGAAAACGCCCTTTTGTTACCAAAAGGCTAGAGATCAAAAGGGTTTCACAAAGTCCAGCAGGTTGCTGCCTCTCGCGACAGAAGAAGCTAAAAGCAGAAGAGGGCGGCTGGAACCACCCCAGGCCTGGAGCAGCGTGCGAGGAGGCTGGCTGCGAGCAGCGGGAGCCGGCGCGAGGACTCGGTACCTACATCCGGCCCCTGCAGCATCGCCCAAAGACGCATCCTGTGCACGGCGCAGGGAGCTGCTTTCTTTAAGCTTCAGCCTATTGATAACATCTTGGTACTTCTCTCCAGCAGCTGTAAAGCTATTCGACGTTAAGCCAGAGTATGTTTTCCAGGTGGGTGAGTAGTAAAAGGAGCAATGTTGTTCCAAATGGTTTCTGGTGTGAAAATCGTTCAAAACGGATTTAGTAGGTGTCAGGTTTTGCCCAATGGCTTAGATGAACATACGGCCTACGTAGTGGTTTGCATCTGGTGGATCCGGTTATTAAATCCTCATACAGAATAAGATGGTGGTTGGGTCTACTGTCAGCAGCTCCCCCCAGGGCAAAAGATCCAGAGAGAAGTGGAAGAAGGTGGAGGAGACAGACTGTCCTGGCCTCTCCTCTCCCACCTCCAGAGGTGAGGAGCAGAACAGACTCCTTAGTGTTACCAAGAGATATTCAAGCTTACATAGGAGAAAGTACAGAGGTCTCTTTGCTGGTTTTTTACATCTTTTGGTGTGCCAGTTTAGCACATCCAAATGTTCATTTTAGTGACTCATTTTAATCAAATCTACCTCAGGTTGTCGGTCGAAAAGTGCTTGCAGGTGCCAAATGCTATTTGGTCTCCTAACAGCTTGGTTGGGAAATGAGAGCACGTGGACACCAGAGAACCAGGAGCAGTTTGACACTAAAAGTTTGCCCTTTGAGAGAATGATTCAGGCCTTTCATCAGAGAATTGAACCAAAGCACAGCTGGAAAGTGCAGCCGTGACAATAATTTCCCACGTGGTTGTTACTACAAGAACCTTTCACACAGCACTAGGAAAAGGTAAATACGCGCTCTGTGAGCTGGAGAAGTTAAATGAACAGTGAATAACATGGCTATGATCAACATGCAGGCTTGTATTTTCTAGCAGGGACAACCCAAAACATATCTAGATGAAGAACTTAAAACATTGTCCAGGCTCAAATTTTGATATTACATTTAGAAGACTATCCAAAGTGAAATGTATCACTGACTCAACAGCAAAGATATCCCCAATCAAATCTGGTAAAACCCATCTGCCACTTCTGCACTTCATCAGATATTTTCTATGAAATACCTAGAAATATCTAGAAATCAAATATAGATTTAGAATAGAAACTGGACCATATGGGAAGTATTTAGGCCAGACCCCCAGCTGGCAGAGGTTGGTAGGGATATTTGCAAAGCTCTGTGCTGATGTGCTCCAGCTAGGAGTCTGGCTCTTCGCTAACCCCTTCCAAACAGCACTTGCCAAGCGTATTTCTGCTGGCACTATAAAAGGACTACCTTACGGCTCTCTGCTGGAGTCAGAGCTGCCACCGAGCAAAGAGCAAGGTGAGGCAGCACGGGCTGCACGGGCATTCCCGGGGCAGGTTACAAAACCTCCCACTACCTGCCAGGCAGGGTTGGCACTAACGCTGGCAATCAGTGATTTCCCTTTTCTTCGTGGCCAGAAATAATCCCTCACTGAGAGCTCCCTTGGTGACGCTTCTTTTATTGACTGTAATATTAATTGCTACCTACCGTGGAACAAAGTAGATTTTTTTTTTTTCTCTAGAGCTGTATTATCTTAGAGTTATCTAAGCCCTGACTCTGCAATCTCTCTGGCAATTTCGCTCTTCAAATACAGGGTTATCTAGAAGTGAACTCCCACGTGTGTTTACTCCGCTCTTAGCTGACTGCGCTGGGGAGAGCCGCAGCCCCTCAAAAGCCGGGGAAAACCTGGCTCCCCTCCTGCGGGCACGCCAGGGTCCCATCCTAAAGCACCCCCTGACCACGCTGCCGCACAACGCTCCTCTGTCCTTTCAGCCCTTCTCCCCACTCACTCACTTGTTCACACACGCATATAACACAAAGCACCTAATTACCTTTGTGAAGTGCTACATAAGGGCCCAAGTATCATTAACGAAGCGACGAACATTTCCCCCCCACCCCGAGAACGAGAAGCTGCAGTCGTCAGCTGAGATTGAAGAGCTGCACGGCACTGTCATAAAAATTAATTAGGTCAGGGTAAGATCCAGCCCTCACACTTACTAATTACGATGAACAACCATCCTTGTGTTTTCTTTTCAGGTCAAAGAAAAGATATCTGCCGTAGAAAAGGAGTCAGTTTTGCAAGGCTGCTGTACACGTCTGCGCACCCCTCTGCTCCCACATGCCTCCCCAAGTCACGCTGTAGAGATGTAGACGATTGATTAGGTCCTATGGGCTCCATCTTCAGCTGATATTAGCTCCAGAGGTGCCAAAATCTTTAAACTCCAATAATTTACAGCGATATAGGATGTCATCTCACCTGATGGGAAACAATCAGCTTCATGGCTGTGTTACTACAATTAGAATAATTTTTTCAGATATTAATATTTTCTTCTTTTACAGTACCTTGTACATCATTAGTGCCCTTGCACATTGCTCTTGCTTGCATCGAAGCGTTGCTCTGGAGTTAGAGCCTTTAGGAAGTTTATCAGAACATTAATCACAAAGTTTCTCAAATCAGATATGCTGCTAATTCGACTGCTCAAGTTGTTGTCTCTTTCCTATTTTAATGATTTATGAATGAGATAAGACAGTATTCACATCCTGCACTGACTCAGCTTCTCTATATAAGTGAGCTTAGTATGTGCCAAGAGAGACGAGCTTGAATTCAAAGCCTGTTTCAGACAAAAAGGTTCGAGCTCCGCAATATAACAGCTTTAAAATGTATCGTCTTCCCTTGTTCTTGGTACTATTTAGCTCTGGGGCATCCAGTTACTTTCTTCCTCTGAAGGAAACGCTGCATCTGCAGAACGAGACTAAATTCTCACTAATCGATGAAATGCTTTGCTTACTTGAAGCTGAAAAACAGCCTATAAATGTAAATAACTTTCCACTTCCCCCACCCCAGATTTGCTTTTTGAGATGATTTCCAATTTGTAACTAACAGATGTCTGTCGTTTTCAGGAGCAGTTCTTGAAGCCACTTTACATAAAGGTAAGAAGCTGTTGTTTCCTATTCTATTATTATCAGTCAGAATCTCCGAAGGAAACTTAAAGTGTAATCTCTGGTATAAGAAGTCTGAGGACATTTAAAGGCAAGATGTAAAATACTACCTTGGTTTTTATCAGTTCTTTTAAATGTTTGGGTTTTTTTTTTCTGGAGAAATTTCTGCTGGTGATTGTAAAGCCTGGTCTCCAAATGACTGGCTATATAAAGGAAAATGGTTGAAGCAGCTCTCTGTAAGTGTTCTACTTCCAAGGCAAAGGCAAGGAAAAAAAAAAAAATCACTCTCCAATTTAGATGGAATTGAAGCAAATTCCCAGTGTTGTCACATTCACCATTGACAGAAACTGGACCGTTTTTATTGCAAAGTTTCCAGTTATAATAGTTATGAAGACTGTCCTTATAAGATGACTTCTAAAAAGAAGGTGTAAAAAGGAAATCAGATAAAAGAAGTTAAGATTTCCAGAGAAAAATAACATTTGGCATATTCAATATGATTAATCAACAGTTCTTTTAAGAAAGAAAGAAAGTTTCTGCTTGTAAACTAGAACACTATTTACTTTCCCTCTTTCTTCTAGAACCAAAGTTGTGCACATTATAACACTGAAAAATTTATTCACGAACTAAAAAAGATACCCATGTGTAAGTGTATGAAGAAAGTTGAAATAGATATGAAAAGGCTGGAAAAAAACTGTCCCATTTTGCAGGTAAGTTTTTACTACTTATTTGATTTGAGTTTCAAACATTTTCTTGTAGTTTTCCATTTATCCAGTTTTTTTACAGCGGGTGATTTTGTTCAAACGCCTGGTAGCTGACTCAGACCCATGCCGAGCAAGCCAGCGGCTGGAAAGCCACGGCCCCTTCTCCGGCCGGGCAACGCTGCTGCAGCTCCTGGATTGCACCAATGCCTTCCCTTCGTTTTTGCATAGGATGGAGGATAAGGCAGGAATCTTTAAATGAATTGATAGATATGCTGAGAAAACATCAGGAGCTGTCCTTATGATTTAAAAGAAACCATCAAGCTTCTCTGAAAGTTAATTTCCCTGAAGGTAATAAGTAAAGAAACATCAGTGGAAGTGGTTCAGCAAGACTTCACCTCTCGCTTAACTTCTTGCTCACTTTTCGGTAAATTCTAATTCAAAGTTTTGAAATTTGTTAGCAAAGAAATTGTTCCTCCTTTTTAATTTTGGACCAGCTGCAGCCTCAAGGAAGGATATCAAGGTTTGTCTACCATGCACAAATTCATTCCTATACGGACTATATTAATACAGTTCATTTAGACCTGCAGTAATGAAGATTATTTATTAGGTGCAATTAATAACGACCCGTACAGCTTGTCCTTCAGAGAGAACAGGGCAATTAATAGCAGAAAAGATACAGACCAGGAATACTACAGAAAAGGGAATCTGCCTTTTGAATACAAAAGAGAGAAAGAGAGAATAAGGGAATAGAAAATAGGGTTTATGTGTGTTCTGCCAGTGGCTGTACTTGCAGCAACGACTGTGCTTAGACATTTCCCTGGAACAGAGGAGCAGGCTTTAGGAAGAAAACCAGATTTGCAGCAGTTTGCTAATTACTGCAGGTTGCAGAAGAAAGCGGGTCTAGATCTCTCACCTAACCACACGCATGCTGAGCTCCGTACTGCTGCAGCTGGATCCTCTTCCCTTGAGCGCTAAGAACGAGCGGGCTGTGACATTGCTGGGATCCCACCGTGCGTCCCGCGCTCCCTCTCTGTCCCCAGGATTTGGTTATTATGAGAGAAGTGTTTTGACCTGACTTCCCTTCGTCCAGTTTGGCAGATAACTCCCC
>JAOBAS010000040.1:19861848-19873642 GCA_025311575.1 Elanoides forficatus
GCTTTTGCCTTCTAGGCTTGGTCTGCTGATGTAGCCCCAGGAGGGATAAGTTGTTTTATTCCCCTGACCATTCCTTGCCAAAGACAAATAGCAAGGTCTTATTTGAGTAATGATTTGTAAGAATTGTGTGAAACGGTTTGGGGCTGGTGAAGGGCAGCTAGCCGGCTTCACCCTCCATCCCAGCGAGCTGAGGGAGCCAGAGAGAACGTGCAGCATTGGGGTGGAATTCCTCCGTAACTCGTGCATCTTTCCCTTAGAAACCTTCATCTGTCACATGCTCATGGGATGCAACAACAGATTTCTCACTATTTAAAGAGAGCCTGGAAGAATTCTTGAAATGGGTCAACCAGAAGAATGACTGCAGCAACATTGTGAGAAGTGAATCGGATTTGCATCTGCGCTGCAAATGCAGCTGCCCTGACCTGTGGAAATACCACAAAGGCTTGCTCTAGGGAAGAGCTGCCCGAGCAGCGAGGAGGGTGGGTGGGAAGCGGGGGGAGAAACATCTGTTACCAATCAGAGTCTTGGCTAAGTGTTCATGCAAGTAGGTGAATTAAAACTGTACATAGCAATTAAAATCTTTGTATAACAAGCACGGCCAAGTATCGTCATTTGTATCATGCAGTCATCGAAGACGAAATGTCATCATGTCACCAGAGATACACAGAAAGGCTTGAAGTCGGGGGGGGCTGCACAAAGGGACAGAAATCTCAACCCTGACCCACAGACTGTGAGACCGTTCAAACGCTTTGAGGAAAAGGTTCCCGCAGGCGGGTGCTGCCCAGCGGCTCGAGGGTCGGGACGTTCAGCGGGAATTTACGGGAAGCAGCACAACCCCGCAGAGCAACCCCCAAGGAGGGAAAAGACCTGACCCCCACCGCTCACACTGTCTGCTTTAACCCCCCCTACTCCCCAACTAAAATCCCTGCTTTTCATTTCTACTGGTTTACGACAAGCTTTAACGTGAATGTGACCAAATAAACCTTGCGGTTTCACATGCCTACCACTTCGGTCGCAGTATCTTCTGCCAGCATACTGAATAGCTTTTACTTTGAATTTTTCAGATCTTTTCAGTATACAGCATTTATACAGTTTATGACTAGATCCAAACCGGTGCTGACTCACATGCTTTAAAAAAGATACAGAGCATAATACTCTTTGCATGAGACTTTGCATAGCTCTGCGTAAATCAGTACAAACCAGGTGTCAGATGCTGTTTTTCTGATTTATGTTTGTATCTTTGCAAAACAGTCAAGTCTTAGGCAGAGACACAAAAGGGAAGAAGTTTTTTAAAAATGCAGACTATCACAAACTAGCAGTTAAGAGCAATTCTGGTCACAGCAATACCAGTACTCCCAGTGTGCAATAAAAATACCAAGATAACAGATATAAGAGGTCATGGATGATGGGTCTCCCAAGGGTTGCTTGCCTGATGCCTGTTTCCATGCATGCAGGCAGCAGTAATACAGTGGGATTCACAGGCACCACAGATTTCAGGGGTTTCGTCCTCAAGACTTAGAGAAGATGGAGAATCCAGACTTCTCTAAATAAAGATAGAAATATAGTTTGCCATAAAACTGAGCCAAAAGGCAATTGGCATTTATCATAATGAATCTAGCTGGTACCAGTTAAAAATCTGTAGTTCTTCTAAGCCCAGCAAAAGGCTGAGACAGGAATTTGAAACTACCGTGAAAAAACACGACAGAATCATCAAGTGGTCTTCTAACTCAGAAATATCACAGATACCTATCTGCAAGATAAACCTTATCTTGGTGCTTAGACTTCTGCTGCCGCTGAACACACTTCACCACTCTCGTACTCACAGCCTACCTAACGTCTGTGGGGTTTGGACAAAGATTTGTGTTGAAGTCACTAACAATCATGGAAACGACTTGTCATGAAAGTAGGATTTATCACACATGTAAAATCAGATATGATTCATATACACATACAAACCAGAAGGTTTGCACTATTTCACATAATGCTTTAATCAATAGCCAACATCCAGTCTAGAGCGGGACGTCAGAACTGATCTCTGCAGCTGACTGAAAGGCGGCAAGAGGGAGAAAGAGACACAGCATTTTATAAGTCACGTGGAGGAAAAAAAACCTGTCCTATTTTCATGCTTCAGTCCAAACACGACTAGTTTTCTAGGATGATCAGAAGGCCCCAAACCATCAGGCATCTCCGGGTTAAAGCAGCGGTGGAGATCGGGCGGTACGGGTCTCGGTTTAGCTGTCTGCATCTTTCTGCATGCCATGCGCGATGAGCACTTTGGAAACACCCACATCGCAGTGATCTTTGAAAACTGAAAAGCAATGATAAATCAACAAAGCTCAAAGCCTGTGAAAACATTTGGAGTACCGACATGATCTGAACTGCAGCCGGGTTCTGAAGTGCCATATTCCAACAACGAGGTAAAGGGTGAGTTTCTGTGGTTGTGCATGAAAGGATGGGACCTACACAAGGAGACAAACCTGCTGAATTACTGTACTTGAATTATTCACAGCACATACAGTAAATGCAACCAACTACTAACCTTCCACTCAGAGCAGCTGCTGAGTAATACCTCAATTTGCTCATATACTCAGCTCCACCTCACCTTCCAGAAGACTTTAAAAAGCACCAGGCTTAAAACAAACCGCTTTTAAACTGGATAACTTCCAATATTTTTCATTCTTGAAGCTGCTGTTTAATGTTACTTATCTGCAATTTTACCTTAGTCCCAGGGTTTTATTTGAGGGGATGCAGCTCCCTCACCCGTCCAGCCCAGCCATTTCAAAGAACAATTCAGTTTAAAAAAAAAAAGCAAGCAATTGAAGAGCACTTAGTTTAGCTTCACAGCCCCTAGAGATGAACAAAAGTGCTCCTGTCCAACCCTATGAGAAAGAACAGATCGTACCACAACATTTTCTGGAGCTGGCCTGTTCAAACCCACACCTTAAGGGCTGATCCGTACTTGCAGAATCTCACAAAACCAGAGGCAACTACACCAGCCAGTGTATGAACTGGGATGGTTGACAGAAGAGTAGTGTTATCTTCAGAAAGACATTTATTCTGCAGGAGTGCATGATTTTAAGGAGTTCTTAGTGGAGAACGTCTTTTTATTACCTCCCGTGGTCAGGTTTGCTGAGATACGTTTGGGTTTTTCTGCTGAGCACCAGCAGCTTCTCCAAGCTATTAACTTTAATGTAATTAAATTTAACTTTTAAAATTCTGAACATGACACTTGGGCTTACCTCGGAAACTGTGGTATCCCACTGACTTGATCAGAAAGTCCTGCAGCATCCCCAGCATGATTCATATTTGGGTTTTGAAGTTCTTAAACAGGGGAAAAAAACCCAACCACCTACTCTCACTCCTACTATACCTACTCTTAACTCTAGGTCATCACCCCTGTATAGCTACTTTTCAACACATCTACTTGCAGCCCTCGCATCAAGCAAATGCAGAAAAGGAAACCAACTCAGAATTAAATCTTGACCATTCAAACTAGGTAGGTAGCAGCATTCTCCTCACCAACTTTATGAATGCATTTATTGTGAATTTACAGCATTTCCCATATGAGTTTCCTCTACACACACGTTTCCCTTTCACAGCACCAAGAAGGGCCAGGTCACCTCTGCCAGTGCTGGCACCACCTAAGTAACTCCAGATCATGATAGTCAACGTTCTTTTACCCAGTCTTCTTTCCCCATGATCTCAAGTTATTTGTGTAAGGAAAAACACTATTTCTTTCTGAAAACTGGGCGTTGGTTTTGCTCTTAGACCACCATGGCTACATGGTGAAACCAGTGACATCCCAGCCCATTACACAAACCTTACAGATAAAACACTCAATAATTTGACCTCAGATTGCAAACTAGTAAGATACTGGTCAGAATTGCAAAGGAGAAACGTAAGGTGATCTCGCCACTTACTTCCAAACAGTTTCACGTTCTGTTTCATGACCACCTTCTTTCTAGAGGTTTCCAGAGCACATGCGAGAAGTTTCTGACGTTCAAATGGAAACCCTGCTGACATCCCCTATTACCTCCCCCGCCGTTTGACACGCTGTGGATACACAGGTTTGGGATGCTGGGACGTAACATCGCACAGCCCCGGGCTCCAGGACGCACATCGGGTGCCTGCGGGCAGTGGTGCCTTAACCCAGCGGTTCCCCCCCCGTCCACACGCAGCCAGCTCCTGCCTCGCACTACCGACCCCGACAAGCACGAGCAACAGCAGCCGAAACAACAGTGGAATATCATTTTCAGGAAACATCGCAGGAGGTTTTAACTGGGAACAAGTAACATTGCAAGTTTCTGTTCTGACAGATAAATCAGGATTTGGGTGCAGATTATAAATCAATCTCCAGTTCCCGCGCTTCCAACACTTGCTGGATGAACATCACAAAACACGGCCATTAACAGGACAACTGGGCCTGCCTTTACTTTCAGCTTTCTCACATCACCTCAAAAAATCAGGTAAATCATAACCAAGTAAGACTTTGACTGAGCCTGCCCGTAGGTCGCACCAGCTAAACTGCAGGGCTCCCGTGAGGGGCAGGGCAAGGTTTGCACCGGGTTCTTGACTCCCGACGGTGGGGCCGAGGTGGCCGTGCCCTCCAAGCCTCGAGTCATCCCCAAACTCCTCAAGGTCAAAGCCATACTCGGCTATTCCTCATACTTCTACAGGGTGAAACAACCAAGCAAAACTTAGAAACAAGCAAAAAAATGAATACCGCCCCAGCGCCCCGACATCTTTTAAGATATCAGAGTATGTATCATGGTAAAACAACCAAAACTGGGCAAAGGTTTTAAAAATAAAGACTCTGACACAGGTTATACTTGATGTCAATGCTTCTATGGAAAAAGGAAGAGGCATAATTTAGGATGATTACTGATATCATTCAGAAATCTGAAACCTCTTGTCGAAGCCCTCTTGCTCTCAGTTCTATTAGAGAGAAGATTTGCACAACTCTAGCCCACAGGATTTGACCCAAAGGAAACAGTCAGATAACTTCAGCATGTAAATTATTTCTTCCCACGACTTTATCAAAGAGTGGGGAAATACAACAGGCACTGAGGTTACAGTACCTGTTTATCATAGCTGAAATATTTCAAGCTTTTTTTTTTAAAGATACACAGAGCTGTTAGCCACGTCCTTGAGTCACAAATGCTGTGAGCTGTAGTCGGCAAAGAATATATTCTTATTAGAAGAAGCCACACCCTTCTTTAATAATAATAGCACTAACTACAGGACAGAATGGAAAAATCATTTAAAAATACCATACCAAAAAAAAAACCCAATGGAAGAAATTACAAGTATTAAATCATTCATTTGAGCTAACAGCCCATCAGTAATCCATAGACTAGAAGCACGATTACCATTGACAGTAAGCTTATGTAAAAGGTATAAAAGAATTTATTTCCCAAAGACTTGAAATCTACAGAAACTCGATCTAATTCTGGTCAGAAACAGTCCTGAACCAACCCCAATTCTCTATATCCAATTTCCTAAGTTATTTGAATCTTCATCCAGACTTTGAAGCTTTTTAAGTACAATGCTCTGAGTATTCTCAAAGGCAATGGAAAAAAAAAAAGAAATCTGGATCTAATATTCTTGGCAGCAGCACAATCTTCATTCTAACAACTTCCCTAAGCACTGGGCTCTCATGCCTTGAAGTATATTTTATCTGTGCTACAGTTCACATGCAAGGTTCTTAAATTTTTGTTACTTGCAATTAAATGTTCCTACTCCATCCTCATGACTGGGTCAAAACTTTGGGTGCAGGACAGAATTCAGTAGGAACCTCCTTGACTGAGTGCAGTTTTAACCACCTACCATGAGCAAACAAATAAAACAGAAAAAATGAGAAAGTCCCATCCCTGCCTCCCTCCCCCTCAGCTATCTGTAAAAGCATCACCTGCATTATCTCTCTGACCTGGGCTGCCAGCAATCCCCCTCTCAGATAAGCACGAGGCCCATCCTACCCAACTCGCTGCTAAGTCAGCACCAGCCCACACCTTTGGACGCGGGTAACTTGCATCCACTCTCCATAAATCCAGACACTGCATCCTCAAAAAGCCAGCCCCCCCCGAACCTGCTTGCAATTTCAAACGTATCAAAATAATGGCTGCTTTTCCTTTGCTTAAATATTACCTTCCAAAAATTGCGTATTTCAAATAAATTGTGGAAAAATTCAACAGCAACAGTCGGGTGCAAATCACTTAGCCGGTGGCCAGAAGGCTACCAGGTGTATCTAGCAATCTCCAAATTACATCATGGAAATGAGCTTACCTTTTTGCTTCATTTTTGTTGACAAGATGCTATACAGAACAGTCACTTGTGATCATTTACTGGAAAACACAGCCTACGATAGGAGAGGTTTAAAAAGTACTTTAGCTTTTGAGAAGTTATAAAGGAAGGCTTATTAGCTAGAAAATAAAAAAAAAGAAAGAGGTGTGATACACTGAGAGAGACGTCCCTCAGATGGTAGAAGTGCGAGATAAGGTTGTGGTTGAAGAGCAGCGGGAGCTGAGAGCGCAGGCAGTGGTCATTGCTCTGCCTCAGCTTCCTGTGCCGTCCAGTCTTCATTCCCGGAAAAGCATCATAAAATGAAATTAAAATGAACTTACTTCAGTTTCTGAGATGAATGCAGTGCTGCTGCAAGCTTGGGGATGGATAGCTCTGGATGAGGAATTCTGCATCCTGGGGAGGGGTCCCACCTTCCGCCGCCTTCCCAAACCATGCGCCGCGACCGGCAGCGCCCGCCTGGTCCTCGGCCGAACGCTGCCGAGGGGTCGCTCCTGCAGCACCAGGTCTGGTCGGCAGACTGGCGATCCAGCAGAACGTATAACGCAATTTCCAGAAGTTCAAATGAGTTTTTAGTTCTGCCATCTCACCAGGATTCAAATCAATCATCAGAAACATCCTTTATCCAGTTGTTACTCACCAAGCTTCTCGGTTCTGCAGAACACATCCTTCCCTGGCAGCTCTTTTGCTTCTGCAGCTTTCCAATTACAATTACAATAGCATCTATTTATTTGAGTTAAAATGCATTAAAATGCAAAGTTAGGTACTAACTATTAGCACTACAGCCAGTATTATTTATTTGCAAGGCAGTTTAAGTTACAGTTGGTCCATTTAATAATGCAGCATACCAGGTAGTTACACGCCTACAAGCGATGCTCATTATGTGAAAGGCTTTGCTTGCGACTGACGCTTGCAGAAGCAACGGCTGCTCTACCATAAAACAGCACTACTATAAGACAGTTTTTACAAGCATTGTAGCTGGTTCCAAGTAGTTCCTACAAGCACTGCTGCGCAGATCTCTTTTACACTAAAAACAATAGCCCTTGAGAGTAGAATTCCATTTTAATTTCGACCCCATTTTAATGGCATTTTAGTACCACCTTCTACATGTAAACCCCAGCCAGGCTTAGAGACTCAGCTGCAGGCCTGCAGCAAACAGCAGGAGCGCAGGTGCTGGGCAAGGGCAGGACTAAACCCTTGGAGAGGAGCAGAGAGTTTCCTCCGCCCCGGCCGCGGCCAACCCCACGGAAAGCTCCTACCCCATCCACCGACCCTCTGCCCCGGCTGCACTGGACCACCTTGCCTCTTCACGGTTTGCTTTTGTCAGAAGTGTGAAACAGCGTTTTGTTGGTAACAAGCCAATGCAACTGCAAGCTCCTTGTTACCCCCATATTCCAGGAACAGGGAAACGAGGCAGGGCGTAAGGTGAGCCATGCTCTCAGGAGAAAACGTTGTTAAAAGTCAGGCTTGGCTATGTCTTGCTCTGAGGTGCTGAACGATGCAGGTTTCAGGTGTGCTTCCACTGCAGGATGACTCAGATCACACCCCACAGCCTTTTCAGCTCAAGGCAACCCTACTGTGAGTTAGAAAAGCTGCTAGAAGTGGGCAAAATGGCAGGTAATGTGCCAAGAAGACAAGGTCACTTCTATTCCCCTCCCCTCCAATTTCCAAAAGGATATTGCATCAACTTACAGGGTAGACAGAGCGTAATTACTTGATGCTTTGGCTTGTTGTACAGAAAAATATCTTTTTCTGTTGTGCAAGTCACAACTGTCCCCGTGTCCTTTCCACAGCACGTCGACCCGCTGCTCCCGCTGCGAGTGCTGCACTGGCTCCTCACAGGCAGTTAAGGGATGAGAATCAGTCACAGGTGAGAAGTCAGGGTTTTATTACAAGGAATTTGTTTTTAATAGCACTTGGCGTATTTTAAAGGTTTTTGTTTTTCAGTAAAAGTACTTTAAATAAAGCAAAGCTGGTTTCTAGGAAACCAATTCAGCCCTGAAGTGGTCAGGCAGCTGGACTAGATGATAGCTGCCGGTCCCTTCCAACTGAACTATTCTATTAATTCCTCCCTCCCGAGCACCGAACGCTCTTCCTCACACTATTCGAGTCGCAATCTGCAGCCGATGCTCTGGCCGGCAGCTCGCCCAGCTGGATGCGATCAGCCTCGCCGCTCCCCGCAAAGCTTTCGAGCCGCGCGCGCGTTTACGTGGCACCCCGAGCAGGGGTCGGCGGCACTCGTGCTGACAGGGGCTCCCGAGCAGGGGACATCCCGCACGCAAGGGTCGCTTCAGAGCCGGCTGCAGTCAAGCCTGGGCGAGGGGAAGTGTTCGACGGTGCTGGCTTTGAAGAATTTCCCAAATTAAAATTTCCCAACTAATCAAACCCAAATTGCAAACCCTTTGTGACTTTACGTACAGAAAATAGATGGGCCAAGCGTTCAGCTAACGGGGGATGTTACTTAACATATTAACAGCCCAGGAAGTTTTTCTTATGGCACTAGCACGGTTGGGTTAATCCTTACTTGGAGCAAAGAGATTTCTTGGCCATCTATGTGGTCTAAGACACATGAGGGATTTGATCTGGCAAATATTTAGAAAAGTGGAATTAGCGCAGCACTGCTGGGGTAACTTTGGGCGCGTTTACGGGACCAAGCCTCCAACTCCTTCCAAACGCTGCAGTGAAGCTGCTCAGCCCCTCTGGGCTCGGCGCTGGGTCCGAGGAGTTATCTAACCCCCAAACCGCTCCGTTTGCACACTCGGCTCCGCACACCTGGATCCCGATACTGAGCAGCACTGAATTTTCCCACCTTTAACTGATACGGGTGCGAGATGCGGTTGCCTATATCCGTGTATCAAGCCCAAGAGCTGTGCTGGGACAGTTCTTAGAGAACATTTAGTGCCTGTTGGTGGTTGCTTTGAACAACAGCATCTCGTGTTGAGCTGCCTTTCGGCAACATCTCGGAGGCAAAAAGCTTCCTCGCCTGTTTTATCTGTTTTCAGCTCTTGCGATAATTTTTTGTGCTAGTTCAGTGAAAACCAGGCAGCTGTCACTGAATAGCCATGGAAACGGAGAAAATAATTTATTCACAGGTTTGCTAGAAACATTATGCACTTGTTCACCCCAGCCTGATGGTGTCATTTCTGATCTAAGAGAGGGAAGGGTGTTTTAAAAGTTATTTGCTGTTCCCTACAGCTTCTCTATCACAAGGAAGGGTTGGATTCAGCCCACCCCGCGGCGTTGACCCCAGCGAGAGCCGGGAGTTATCGGCTCTGCCGCGAGCTGCTGAGAGGCCCCTGGGAGGCACCAGCCGCGGTGGCTGGGTCGCAAACCCGCAGCGCGGGAGTGAGCGAGAGCAGAGCCGATGCCTCGCGTGACGGGCATGCTCCATCGCCCCCAGAAAGGCAGCGGGAGCGAGCCCTCCTATGCAAGCGAGGAGCTCTGCCCCCACCTCAGCCTTGAATCCATGCCTCGACTCCGAAGGCAACACGCTGGCTCCAGGACTCCGTTGCCCAGACCCCTCTGTAGCCAAGAGAGAGGCAGACGCTGCCAGGATGCGGCCACCTCCAACGGGAGACGCACGCACCCGCCGTGCTCAGCAGTGCCCGGCTTTCCTCCTCCGGCTGTAACTAGACGAGACAAATTTCCCCCGCCAGCAGCATCCCACCCAGCTGGGCAGTGCTGGAAAGAGAAGCCATACCTGGTCACGCTTCTGACTTTCTGAACCTGGAGCTGCTGTTTCGGAAAGACACGAAAGTGCAACCATGGAGAGAGGGGTGCCTTGGCAGGAGCTGAATGCCAAGTGTGAAAAAAGAGGCACTGATTGCAAGATGGTTAGTAAGCAGTTTCTGATCTGCGTGAAGCTTCAAGTTTGTGGTTTCCCAGGTATGAGCTAAAAATGGCTTTTAATCATTAAATCGTTTCCTCATAACTGCTCTCCAGTTCTTTTCTTGACCAACATTCCAGAACAAAGGCAAAACTTCATCATGAAAACACTCATGCACATCTTGGATCTGCTCATCGGTTTGGCACGTACATGAGGGTTCGGACTAAATAGGACAAAAATGACTTGAGATTCCCAACAAGACAGAAGCAGCAGACCATGCCAGCGCTGTCAGCTAACGCTGCTCTCGCATCCCTCACGGCTCCGCAGCAGCAGCACAGCAGCGGTTAATGGATTGGCCACACTGGTGCACACCCGGTACTGCTCCTGCCGCCTACGCTGGGGACCAGCATGCTGCCTCGGCCTTTGGGTTTGCTGCCTGTGGCCATCGGGGTCAAACCAAAACTAATACGGATGGAAATATTGCTGTGAAATCACATAAAAACACCCACTGACATCAGCTCCGTCCCTGGGAAGCGCTGGCCATGGGGTGCCCGCTCAGTCCGCAGCAGCTCGGGGAGCTCGCAGGCGTTACGTGCTGCCGTCGGCTCCGGGACACGGCTCGGCTCGGCTCGCCGAGGAGGCAGGTGGAGCGAGCACAGCCTACGGCGTTTGGCTGCTGTCCCCCACCTTTAAATGCACCCAAAGTTGTAGAAGTATTTCTCGTGTACCACTTCAAAACCAACTACAGCTTGCCATTTCCTCTTTCCTGTGAGTAAAACCATCTAGTTATCTAGAAAATCCAAGTTATCATTTACTCAGAGCAAAACACACAGATGAAAAACCGCAGCGATACAGCCTGTGCAAAGCTTCTGACTAAAAGCGCTGGGGGGCCGGCCGGCTTTCTATCACAGGCAGTGCAATCACAAGTGAGCTTTTCCGGGAAGGAATATTCAAAGATGGGAGCATGTAACAATTCAGATGCTCAAGTCTTACTCAGGTACAACTCTGAGTCATTGAGCAATCTGAATTTCTGTGCAACATGTTAATATAGAAATTGTTTCTTTTTAAAGATGTACGTGATGCACAAACTGTCTTGCTTGCATGTGACATAGTAGGATGTTTTCACCCAGCGACAGTGCCCAAAAGCATATCGGACCATGCTCCCAGACCCAGGCGGCTCTTCTTTACATACATGGTGTCCCTGAGCTCCCCCATATCCTCCCAGTTCCCAGGGATGGCAAGTAAAACTCTACTGGATGCAAATTATACTAAAACTATATTAAGCAGGTAGGTAGCAAGATCCGGCCTTTCCAATATAAACCATATTCCAGAGAGAGACAGGTACTTCATTTCATCAAATAAAAAAAGGTTTCAAGCATTTGTGCCAATGCCTTCTCAGCCTCTCCTTCACAGGAGCAATTCTCATTAACATTCTTATTTGTTTTTTCAGGTAAATCCAACAGGTGCCTATATCCCACTGACGTATTCTATTGCTTATTTGGTGTCTACAACGTTGCCCAAAATGAGAGTAAAACGCAGATTTTCATCCATTCTACCCGCAGCAGGAGGAAGAGAGCCCTTCTTGCCAGAGAAGCGAAGCACCCCTCGCAGCTCCCCGCCGCACAGGACCACCCTGGGGTGAGCACACCCCCCCCCCCCGTTCTGCCCTCC
>JAOBAS010000040.1:19883221-19907151 GCA_025311575.1 Elanoides forficatus
TACTGAACTCAAAACATAGCACCGTACCAGCTACTAGGAAGACAATTAACTCTATCCCAGCTGAAACCAGGACAACGTTGTAAAAGAAAGGAAGCAGCCCTGCAGCCTACAAGCTCAGCTACAGCTGCCTTAATACACAGCAGCCTGTCGATCAAGTTGCAGTGAACAGCACTTTGTCACATTAACTGACTTGTGAATGGATGCAGGACTGTACTGAGGAAGAGACAGTAACAGGAGAGAGAAGAAATCAAGCAAAACACAAACACTTTACCTTCTTGGGCCATATTGCTGCTCCAAAGTCTGGGAAAACTGTAGCTCCTCCAGCTTCTACATCACTCATCTGAGAAAACAAAGTCCGCAAATTGTCCACTTACAATACTTTTTGTACATGCAGTCCCACAAGCTAAAGTGCCCCAAACCCTAACAGAGAGATTTCTACTTGCATCTCTGAGCGGCACCGATGAGGAAAGGATGCACTTCAACCAGCGCAAACTGCAAAAGTAACAGTACCTGCTACTGAAGGTTTTTATTTCAGCTGAAGCCTTTTGTTCAGCACTTTGTCTGGATTATACATATTCTATTGCACAATTAGCCGTAAGAAGTTGTGTACCTACAGTGTTAATAAGCTAGTACTCTAGAACAAGGGAGAGGACTTCAGAGTAAATCAGTTTCAAGAATTTCATTCCAGTTTATGATCCAATTAGGAAAACAAGTAAGTGTCTGTTAAACCACATGTTTCCTCATAAATTGAAACCATGTTTTTAGAACTGATTTTCATGATTTAGTTTATGCATCTTGGTCAACCACTTCAAAAACTATACAAACTATTAGAAAACCTCACTTTCTGCACTGTTTCTATGCTGTTCACCAGTGATGTTACGCCACTTCAAGCGCCTTATGCATCCCAAGCTTTATTACACAGTTACGTGACTCTAAAGAAAAGCATGTATCTTTATGCTTTGCCCTTCTACACTGGAATTAATTTAACCCTGTTGAATTCATCAGTAATGATGGATTCACTACAAATTCTAGACTCAATTCAAAACCCACTGAAGTTCATGGAAACACTCCCATTAAAACTAGAAAGTCTTTCCATTGATTTCAGTAAGTTTTTGATCAGATTCTAATTAAAAGAAACAAATGAGTCAGATCCAGCTCCCACCAAATTTAAGCAGCAGAATCACTATTAATACACTCCCCAGGTCCCCACATTCTCTACTGTAACTTGGATTTCTGTTTAAAGCAGATGTTATTACCACTCTGGTGTCCTCCTGCTTGGTACCTACAATAAAAGGGCATAAGATGCCATAGGTACACAGGTTTTTGCCCCTTCCAACTAGAAAGCATGTGCATGCAACTTTGCAAGTTAATACCTACGTCTTAGCAATACAACCACTCTTTTTAGTAAGGGTGTTGGTACACATATGATATGTTCTACACAGGACAGACAGGGGTAACTTGCCTTTGACCATGTACAACTGGCAGAGAATAAGGTGCATATCATTCACTCTAAATCAAGGCTTGTCTACAAGTCAGAGAAGCAAACAAAATACAGATTGAGACAATTTAAAATTAAAGCCTCTTAGCAACAGACTATTTCACAGCTACCTATCTTATTCTGATTCTTGTTTGGGAGTTTATTTCCTCCCCCTGCCATATCAAGTGGAAAGTATTTCTGGTTCTGTTTTGAGCTGCATTTCATACTCAAAATACCAGCTCAGCCATAAATATTTCATCATAGAATTTTAAATCTGAAGTTGTATCACTCAAAAGTTAGACATAGAAGATTAGGTGATCCTAACTACTGGTATAGTAAGTAAAGGCTGATAGATAAAATGTCACAAGACTACTGTGAAAAATTTAGGCCGCTAGTATCAGTGGCAGTTATATTCATGATTCCAGTGTACATGGTCGGTAGGCTGTGTAATGCATGCAACTAATGAATCTTTTCAACTCTGCATTTGTAACCCAGTTGCACCAAGTTTATTAGCTATGTCTCCTCCATTTGCTGAAGCAACAGCTGTGCCAGGGGAACTCTAGCTTTGACAAACAGCTAAAATGGAGGCTGACAGACCACAACATCAAGTGCTGTCAAACAGTGGTGGAAGAACACGACTGTCTCACAGTAAATGGCCAGTAATCAAGTTCTCAAACAGCATACCACATGAGTACCCCAAGCACTCACTCATCTTTGAGAAATAAGCCAAATTCTTGTCTCCCACCAACAGGAATCCAATGAAGTCAAAAGATGGAGTGGCCAAAAGGGGAAGCTGGGGCCTATATTCAAATTTTTTTCTTTGAGGTTAAGTATCACCAGAATTCCATAAACTCAGATGGGACAGCACCTGATGCTGCAAGAATAATGAAATCCCTACTTTGAGATGCCAGGGAATCTCTACAAATAACCAACTGCACAAGCTGTAAACAAGATGCTGCTAAAGTTACACTCAATGCATAAAGGATCATCATACTTACATAGTTTAAAAAAGTGGCCACACGATTTCCAGTCCCTAACCGCTTGAAAGCATCTGGCTCATCTTTCTATAAAATTAAATGAGAATAACTGCAAACTTCAAGCTCACAGACAGCAGACAAACAGAGGTACTTACATAGTTAAGAAACGTCGCTAGCCTATTTCCTTCCGATTTGAGTGTGCTGTCAAAGGGTCGCTGTAACAGACAACAACTTTAACCCAAGTTCCAAACAGGCTCACACTAGAGTTACATACGTGTAGCTCTGCAGAGAGATCCTTAAGCCCAACTTAAAGATTTGGAATAGAAAGGGGATGATCAATACAGGGCAACATTAAAGCCATTACAAATTGCAGCCAGGGTGCATAACTGCATGCACGTAGCACTCAGATGCTAAAAGGAGAAGTAGCACTGAAGCAATTCTTAGGGCAGAGTAGAAGCAATGTTTTCAGGGCCTGTGGCACAGATGTTATCCAAGTAAAGTTAACAACAGGCCATTGTTGTACTGGACACTGATCCAAAGTCAACAACTGAGGTGAATATGAAAAAAAACTCATCTTCAGTGGGCTTTAGATAACACACTAGATTCTCATAAACGTAGTAGTGACTCAAAGAAACACTGTCAAGAGAAGAGAAAATGCATTTTTTGCCAGCAAGTAAAATTGCAGAATAGCAATAATCAATTTCTTTCAGGTGGTTGCCTGTCTAGGACTAAGGACCACATCAAAAAGATCAAATTATCTTTACTCTGTAGGAAACATTGAGTTTTGTTTGTTGAAGTACAAGAACATGTTGGTGCCAGTTTAGAAGCGGAAAAAACATCTAGAAGACCATTGTGTCTCCCCTCCCTTCAAAAAAAAAGCAATTAAAAGTTTATTTACATTGCTAATAGTCAGGAAATAATTTCAGCCAGGAGACATTAAGGTGCACTCTTCTCACAAAACCAGTAATCTTTAACATTTAAAGAAAATAATAAATAGGTATTAGAGAAGACAAACAGCAAGGAAAACCACAGCCACCATCTCTAAGATTATAGTTAAATCTACTTGAAGTATATTTCAAGAAATAAAAAGTCTTTCCTGAAATGGGGTCATAAAAAAACCCGAAGACTCTTACATCTGCATATGCAAATTCAGTCCAAAAGAGCCAACATAAGAGCATGACATATAGGGGATTCCCTGATTTCTGCCACTGCTGCCAAATCCAGGTTTAGCCATACATTTCTGAACTTCAATATCAACAGATTTCTCAAACTTTTGAGCAACTAATAAAATCTCAAAACTGTAATATGCAACTATGAATGTGTCCCTATTTGAGAAGTGCAAGGGAACAAAAAGCTGCAAGGCTGATCAGAAGATGGGGAGACACAGCAGTACCTCTGTATTTCAATACTGGAATCTGTGATGCACAGAGAGCCTGGAGGACCAGCCCAAAACTATGGCAAATTCTGCAATTGCCTTGCCTTAGCTGATGACGGCAGCCAAGGTTACGTTCCAAGTGGAGCTCTGCTCCAGCTGCCTAATCCAAAAGTAAAGTCCACACTGGCCAATTTGATGGCTGAGGTCCTTGAGTTCAAAGGCTTTGAAGAGAATTTAAGAGCATTTGCTTGACTCAGGAGACAAAGCAGTCTTAAAGTTCACAGGAAAATTCTCTCAACAGGCCAAAGCTAACGAATATGAGCTTCCATAGTGTTGAAGTTGAGGATTTTTTTTTATTTTTATTTTTTTAAACAGTGCTAAGTTGGGTGGCTTCAATTCTGCACTCAATTATTGGGTTGCACTCTGGCTACAGCAACCCCTTCTACCAGGTAAAACCACCAGGACAGCCTAAATTAAGCCAGATTCCATCAAAATGCCACAATTCTACTGAAAACCAAGGCATCAGGCAGATTTTATATTTGAAATTACCAGTCCCCATAGCTCTTCAGTATGATTAGCATGTTCATAAACTTTTAGGGTCACAATTAATCTGTTTTCTCCCCACTTGCAGCAAACCAGAGCTGTTACCTGCCAGGTAGAGCCCTCTAGTGCCTAGTGCAGATCCGGCACCCACCAGTTGCAAGTTCCTCTGCTCACTGTGAAACTGTCCCCCTGAACACCAACCCAACAAACCCTCTTCGGACCCTGTAGCTGCAGCCACACTAACGGTTTTTCCAGAAGGGCTGTATGTCCCATGAAGATTTCTATAACGGCTACTTTTTTGGAGGGAGGTGGAAGCACGTCTCCTTCTCAGCCAGCTCCTGCAAAGTGCTTTAAAATATCCACCAAAGGAGGACTCATACAACCTTGCTGAACCTAATGGAGCAACGCAGACTCACTACCCAGGCCTTGCAGACCTCAGTTTCCAAATGAAGTAATGGAAAGAGCATATTTGAGTGCTGCATGACTACCTTTTAGTGCGTCTATACTGTGCAAGGAACCAAGGTGACAAAGATAAGCAGATTTGTTCATTGTTCTCTTGAATGAGCTTTCAGCATCAGAGAAGGCAGTGCGAAGGCTTTTCAAAAGTCATAATCCATACATGCAACAGGGCTATACGTTAAGTGTTTTAACAGAAGACAGTTTCAACAGTTTTCTCTCAAACTGTTTGCCCCTCCCCACACCATTAAGAAATAATTGAAAGTGTGATCTTACCCGAGAAAAATCAAAGTGTGGCTCATACTGCCCTCCCATTCCATAGTTGGCAACCTACAGCATGGAAGAAGGAAGCACAAACATACATTGAACTGCAAGCGATTGCTGCAGAAGATAGCATTTGCTCTCAGAAATCCAAAACATGCTTTGAGAAAGAGCACTTTGTGGCAAGATCATTATCTATAACACACTTAAATTCTCTTTAGAGTGCCAGAAATGAGGTACGCAGATGAGAAACAACTTAAGTGCTCTTTCCCCTTCATAGTTTAAGGGTTTCGCTGAGAATATTTCTCAGTACCAAATGTTTCCCAATGGCAGCACTCTACTTCTCACTACTACAGCCTGTTTAACACAAAGTAGCAGCTCTAGTTTTACCACACTCTTGCTCCCTCCTCTGAAGAGGAGGGAGCTGAGTGCATGTAGTTCTCTAGTACATGTTTCCAAACTAGGAAATAGAATTAGATTCTGTGTCACACATGTATGATCCATTACACACACATGCGCATCCAGGAACACAGAAGGCTCAAAGTAGCTTAAAAACACCACTTTGCTTACTTTATCTGAAGATCACAGAACATGTGATTTAGTTACTCTGAGGCTGCACTTAACATGTCTCCCAGACCACTACACAATTACCTGCTTTCTGTGGATAGCCAGTAATCAACAGTACTTCAACCAGGCTCTAAAACAGGAATTCAAGGAGCATGGAGAGAGAGAAGCAGTAAACAGGCTAAGGTGCAGCCACTCTGGCAATGCTGTACCACTTCTACTCTCCCTACTGTCCCCAACAGTCAGCCAAAGATCAGAATTTGTATGAGAATGTACCAGGACTATGAAAAATATTTGGATCTTTGAAAGGTTCAACTAGGAAGGAGGTTCAACTTTTGCAGACTTGAAAATAAGTGGCAGGCATTTCCCTCAAAACAAACTGGTAAGTCACAGATTCCTGCACAAAGTTATCTTCTATTTCTTTGATATCTCCACCCTTCTCTCCCTGGCACGCAAAGGGAAAACATCTACCTGCCAGGTCCTTACAGCTAGCAGCAGCTAGGAACACGCTCCCACTCTTCATAAACACCTTACTTACCTACTCCATGCATGTAGGCAGCAGACAACAGAATCCCCAAGAGGGGCTGGTTAAGAGCCAGCCTATGTTTATATCTGCATAAGCACCAAACCACCCTGACAAGCAGCTAATTCTACCAGGATGAAGTCTGACAAGACAAGTGTACAAACCTGCAATAGTTCGGCTGTTTTCACTGTTAACCCTGTGATCTGCTGCATTCGTTGATTCACCTTGGCCACAACAGGATCATCATCTTCCTCCAACCATGAACTAGAATAAAGGAAGGATTCGAACATGTTCTTTTGGAATACCAACCACAACAACCCATTTCCCAAGGCAGAAGGATTCTTCTGCCCCCAGTCAGATGGCTGAAAGCCATTTATTGTCCATGTATTGTAGGCAAGCTTTTGCTACATGCAAAGCAGTTCAAGTTTTCAGCTCTAGGTAACAGATAACAGCTGTTAAGCACAAAAATCTTGCAAGCTAAACTCTTCTCTATGCTTACCTTTTTGATACCCTGTAGCTAGCCACTGTAAGGACACCGGTTTTGGGATCACGTACTGTGGCTCGTGCCAGCTGTGTCAAAAAAATCCCAAGGGGGAAGAAACACATCAACTACAGGTTAGAAAAAAAGTCTTCTCCAAAATCAACACCTGATTTGTCCAACTTCAATATATCGTTCGATGGAAGTTACAGCTCCAGCCTAGACTTTGTTCCGATTTCATGCTGGAACAGTACATGCAGAAACACAAGTGCAATCCATCACCTGCATTTGATCCTGGAAAAAGAAACTGACTGATTGCACAAGCCATGATATTCATTAAATCCATGAGTACTGCTTGCTGAACAGGTTTTGAAGGTACTTTTTTAGACAGCTGGAGTCGATATTAACAAGAGGGAACAACAACAAAAGTTAACAACATATGAAGCCCAAGTTGTTGGCCAAGAGAAAATCATTGGATACTCCATAAATTTAATCAGCCTGCTCCTCATGTGGACTGAAAAAAAACCAACCTCATTCTCAGATGAAAAATAACAAGTGAAAAAACTTTTACAGAATGCATTACAAATCACAGGGCAGGCAAACCCACAGAGGTAGAAAACTCCTGAGGGCAGCTCTCAACACTATCGTGCTCAGATTTTCCAGTTGGAAGATGCCTGGAACATCTAATTCACAGAAACAGTTTGAGATATGTTATTACATTATAAAGGTAACTCTGCAAAAGCACAGTACACCTATACATTTTAAACAGCAACTAATGTATCACCACCATCAGGCCACATCACTGTATTTGTAGGAAAAATTTGGAACTTGGCAAAACTGATCAGGTTTGCTGTGGTGTCAAAGTGATAGACTACTGCTAGCATAACACAACAGGTCACTTGGGTTTTATACTTGCAGCTGGGAACAAGAACTGGGACACTTCTTTCTTTGACTGTAAACTCAGGCCATATTTAAATTTAACTCCTGCAAACCACAAACACTTTAAATCATGCCTCCTTCCTTCCACTTAATTATAGGTCACAGAAAGCCTTTTTATTTGCATTTTCTTCAGAGCATGCAGTCATTATTTCCTTCATTTTTCCTCAAATAAATCTCCAGCCAGCTTTACAATCCATGTCAGCTGTCTTGTCCCTATACAAGAGTTCTTGGCACAGCTATTCCTGTAATTCTGACTCGCTGTTATTTTGTTCCAGATTTCTCCTGCATAAATCATAACAGAAGAGCCAGGCTGACTGACTGTTGCTCTTCACTTTTGTACAACAAAACATAGCTTTTGGGATATAATTTACCTCCCCAAACTTTTCATTCTGCTGCCACTTTCAAGCTTGAATATGTTTGCTTGTTTCTGCACCTAGCATTTAATCAGATAAATCAGAACTAAAATAAGCCTGACTACATTCATATTATTCCATATCTCCTCTTCTCTCTGATAGGTAGGCTTCTTCATTTAAGACATACAATCTATACCTTACTTGGTATAACTGATAAACATGAGGCTTCCTGTCTCAGGGTGGAGAAAGCAGCCTTATAACAAGCATTTGCTGGGCTTTGAAGAATCATCATGACACACTGGACTGGTCAGAAGCTTCATCCAGTCTTCCTCTTAGAGTCTGCATTTAGTTTAGCACGTACTCCATCGGCTTTTCCTTCTGAAATGCTGCACTGCTGAAATCCTATAGCACTGAGTTCAAAGATATTAATGTGTTGCCCTCTATGCCATATTTTTGCCTGTTCAGGCAACACTTGTATTGCCCGTAACATCCAGAATTTTGGGAATGAAGTTCTCATACTTTCATGGCAGACCTGTCCCAATGCTATCCACACCTATGAAGTTAAGAATTTTCTTGACCTTTCCCAGTCAGATCTGATATATTGCCTGAAATGTTGAAACTACTTTTTGGAATTGGAGTAAAAGTGATTACATTTTGCAAAACAAGCATGAAAACCAACTTGAATACAGCTACTCTCAATCATGTCCAGATGTTGTTTCTCTACAAACCAAAAAGTACTGGCAAGTGTAAACTGCAGATAATGCTAAAGTGCTTAGACCCAAAAGCAGAAATTTCTTGCAAATGCATTTTAGAACAAAGGAAGTGCTCATCTTTCTGAGCCCAAAACTAACACACTACTTCAGAGTTCTGTCTGAAAGCTTCCATGATTACTAACTAAAATTTCCTGGCTGAAATTAAGCTATATTTATTAAGGACCATCTCATCACAGGACTTGCATTTTCCATTCTTTCAGTAGTACTGCAGAATTTAAAGCTATTCCTGCAGCTGAGCTATAGATAGATTTAGAAAAAACAAGCTATAAGAAAATGGTTGCTTTTTTTTTAATTGAAAACTTTCATCTGAACGTTAAGACTACAATATCTACCTACTTTTACAGGGACTAATCCCAGTTCTACACTACATAAATTATATGATGAATTCCTGACATTAGTAATACAAGCAAAACTCAGCGAACAAAACTTGAGACTTTCCATAAAACTTTGAACAAAAAGGGAAAACTAAACAAAAAATTAATAGCTGCCTTATTTAGAATGTGCATAATTTGATAAAATGGATTAAGTGATACGCTCTACTTGAATGTTTCCATTTTATCTGAAGCTCTTGAAGTTTTATAGTATGATGTAATAGGAAAAAGTCTCCATTTATGGAGGTGAGAGTCATCACTAAGACAGAAGTGTTCTGCCAACACTCCTATAGCTGGCTGGTAGTCATAGAAGTTGAGCTTCACAAACATCCCAAATTATTTATGTTCTTAGGAAGCATCAGTTTCTCAATCTGTTTCTAACTACATTTACATTTAGAAAGACATACAGAAGGGTAATTGACTGGAATTGTAGTACCATATTTCATAGCAGTAGCTAGGAGAGTGCTAAAATGAACCATTCATCTATAAGAATAGAAGTGTTTAGTTTTACACGCTTGTCAGACTTGACAAAACTAAGGTGTAGCATCTACTACTGACATCACACTGCCATACTTTTTTTTGCCAGAAAGGAAACAGACAGGAAGTTCTACCTCCAGAAAAATCAGATTAGATAATTACTAGCTTTGCATTAGGTAGCTGCTTTTTTATTGTGTGCAGAGTCACTAGAATTCACACCATGGGTAACAGGTATTGCATCACAACTAGGGTCCCCACTCAAAGCTGCTGCCTTTGAGTTGGATCTACACTTAGCATACTGAAGCTGTCACATCTGTTTTTCTGCTGCCCAAGACAGCTATTGAGATTGAAAAGTCAGATCTGAAGTGCTCTGAGAGAATGACTGCATTGTGCATTCGTCCTTACAAGTACTCTGTCTTTCCCAAGTCCCAGACTGGGAATTACTTAAGAGCACAAACGATTTCTCCACTCTGTGTTAACTGTATCACATCATTCCCAACGAGCTGTGCGTGGCTTCAGGAGAACACCACAGTTCTACTCATGGATACACCATGGCATCTAAAGTGCCTGCCTCTGTGCAAGTCTAGACTATGGTTTAAAACAGCAGCAGTGGATTCCAGGTTACCTGAAGCAAAAAAACCCAAACCTCTAGATGTTCTTCTAGCACAGCTTAAAAAAAAATACCCCATTGTTTCTTCCCACTTCTGTTCAGATTTGGGCTTTTTTTAATTTTGCTTTGTAGTTTGGCTCCATTTCAAAAGGCAGACTTAAGGTATATTGGACACCCACTCCTATCACTCTAAGCCAGTCAGTCATCTACCTTTTCAGGTCTAGTCCCTAGTTTCCTAAAAGATTTCTAAGCCATTTACTGAGAACTTTGCATAATTAAGTGCAACAATGCATAAATACCTTCAGGAGCCTGGGCTTTATGGTCCTACATCACCAGGCAGTTTCGAAATCGTTCCCCTTAGGCTCACAGCTGCAGTGTATCATCTGTAGTATGAAACCAAATCTTTCAAATCCTTTGCCTAGTCTTTGCCAATAGAGATTAAAGCGTGGAATTAGCAGTCATTAGTGAGATGGAAGAGGGGAAACTTACCCTTGGCTTAGCTAGTTGTTTAATTTTCTCAATTTCTTCATCAGACATGACATCATAATATCGTACAATATGAGGGCTATCCCATTCGTCTTCTTCCTTAAAGGGAGCTATGAGCAGGTGAGGGTTTCTGTTTCCATCATGGTACCTACAAAACAGCCTTTTCTGTCTTCCAGGTGTCTGAAACAAAACACCAAACAAAACATTGTTTGTGCAACCACTTTTCATGAACTTAAAACAGGCGAGGCAGAACAAAACAGGGTTCATCCCACAAAGCCATCAGCTGACTAGCAAATTTAAGAGGTAAGCATGAGTGATTCTGCAGTTTACTGCAAATAAAAAAGCCAACATGCCACTCAAGATATCACTGAGTAACATCTGAAACACTAACCTTTAGGAGAGTTAAGCCATAATACATTACAGATTAAGCAAATAACTACACAAACAACCAGCTGTAAAAAAAGTCTGGTTCTTATTGTTAAGACTATGCAGATGGAATAAATGGATTCCTTTCCCTCCACTGACTGTTAAAGCCATGGTCAAAATAGTCACCCCAGAAGGACACATCTGTAAGATGCAAAAGGGAAGGAATAATGTGATTCTGTAAGTGTGGCAAAGCATAACCAGCTCACTGGAAAAAGCCACCTAGTATATCAGTACAGCTGGCATTTCAAATGGCTGAGGAGACAGACTGCAGTGAATCAATTTTCAACAACCTTTAAGAGGTACAGTTGAGAGCTGTTCTTCTGTCTAGGATTAACATCTAAAGATAGAGAGGCCAAGACATAAGGCAAAAATCTCAGCCTGGACAGAACTACATTTAATTTTTTCTTAAAAAAGCAGTTTCACAGAAGGGAAAAATTAACACCTCCCAGCAAGCTTGATCACCCTTATGCAGCATAGTCAGGAAATTCTTGCCTTTTCCTTACCATTTTTACCCCTTCACCTCTGCAAAGGGCCTCATAGATGTCACGCTCTGGCAAGTAGTCGAGAGGCCTCTCATAGGCACCACCTTGCACCACTGGTTCTGTTGTCATGGTCTTGTTTATTGATTTCTCTTTCTCCTCCTCCTCTCTCTCCTTCTCCAGCAACTTCTCAAAGTACCGCAGGTTACTGCCTGCTCTCTCATGAGTACTGTCTTCATTGAGAGAAAAAACAGACAGAACCAGTGATTTATGCAATCTCAGAAACTGTTAATACAAACAAGTCTTTGTATCAAGACACAGCAGTAATTCTCCCCTTCATAAAGCATTATCAGGCAACCAAAGACATTGTCTCCAGTCTGCACTGAAAACCAGCACTGGGAACTTTGTCTTTGCAGAGGGACGGTAGGCATAGTCTGTGAAAGACTTGTTTCTGGAAGAACCTATCAAAAAACTTGTATTTCAGGGGAAAAAAAAAAAAAAAAAAAAAGTAGATTTTGGTCTTCACATTCCTCCTTTTCTCTCAACTTTTCTGCCCAGTTCTACCCAAGATAAGCAGATCATAGAGCTCATCAGCAGAGATCAACCTAGTCTACTTGTTATACCCCTCCTCTCCACCATACTCATCTGCACTGCACAAGCATGCTTTAACCAAGGACTGCAGTGGAATCCCAGCCACAGACTTCAGTCCCAAAGACTTCCTCCAAAGTTGGGAAGCTCAGAGGTATGCGTTACCACTTAACAGCTACAGCATCCATCTCTAGATATTTGGAACAGGTTTATATGGGAGGTATCCTGGATCACTAGCATCATTGGACTTATCATTAATAAATCACTAATGATGTTGGTATAAATCAATAAACATCACCAATAGATCTTTACCCAGCATAACTAAGAAGGAATAATTCCCTGTTCACCACAAAGTGTTTCCAGACACGAGCACCTAGAACAGTTTCTTTCCTTTCTGACCCTCCCAAGCTTATTGTATTTCCCTTAGTTAACTAACCCAGAAGGCCACAGAAGGAACCACTCATTAGAGCGTAGGCTAAAAGTGGCCAGATGAGGAAGCTGAGCCCAGAGCAGAGGAAGTTGCTGCTCCCAGAAGGGACTGCCAAGTCTGTTCCACTGGTTGGTGCTGATAAGGATTTGCATTCTGCTATCAGTGCTAAACCATATTATTGCAGAGGGAGCTAGATTCAATGCATATTCATATTCTCGTAAGTTTTAATCTATTAATTCCAGTGTCTGCAGAAATTAGACTGATAGATATTTTTCAAGAGAAAGGCTTCACTCGCTCTCAGGATGCCGCTAACATCTAAACTAAGAGCTACAGCTGATTAAAAAACCATACAAATACATAATGCAGTAGGTGTTAATTCTAATTGGAGAGGATAAACCTTTCCACTGCAGGAAGTAGGCAAAGTTGGATAGGAAGCAATGCTTATTTGCTTACTCAAGAGAAAGCTAGAAACAGACCCAAGTTAAAAGGAAGTTTTGAGAAACTCAATCTGTTCTGAATATTCAGAAATAAATACTTCAAGATCACAGGCAAAGTATTCTTCTGGCATCAAAAAGTACCTGCCCTGAGGAATAAAGAGGAATATGTAAAGTCAGTAGGACTTTACAGATCTGCCTAAGTCCGTGGTAGCCTTGGTGTCCACTTGAGACAACCCAGGCTTTAACCATTACCAAACACAACACCTCAGTACACTGAAGCAAAGCACACAGGTACTGCAGTCACACATACATTCAGTCATTGGGTAATAACAGGATGGACTATAAGACATCTTGTTAAAGATACTTCATATACAAGTAGACTTTTTTTTCCAGGACCCATGTTTATTACAACTCATCTGGCAGGATATCTTTCCAGTCAGCTCACCAATACGTATGGGCCACGACTGTTCTTGGCTCTGTTGCTGGCAACACTCCCCAGTGCTAGAATAGGAGGGTTTTTCTTCTTACCAAGGGATATCAGACGTCTGGTAAGTTCCATGGCTCTGTGTAAATCCCCAAACTGGAAAACAGCATAGCTGAGATAATCTAGGATCTCCACTTTGCTGACTGTCGTATCCTCCCCCTCATCGTGTTGTTTTAAAGCTTGTTCCATCCACAGTACTGTGTGATAGTAGTCTCCATCATTGTAAGCAGTCTTCCCCATACCAAAGCAGTCACCTACTGTCAAAGATGATCTATATTTTGTTCCTAAAACCAAAAAGATAGCCTTAAGTAATCCACACAGAAGCATCTTTGCCTTCAAACACGAGGCACATTGAGGAGTATCTGTAAATACACACTTCTATCATCCACAAAGGCTTCTGAAGACAACACTTAGACAATATTTTAGGTTCTGCACCAAACTGATCATCTTCAGAATTAAAGATTACATTATATCATAATTCTGTGGCATTAATTCCTTTGGAAACCAAGAGAAGTTTAACATAGAAATTACCGTGTTGAGCTACTGTGTTTTCTGTTGTAGACAAAGGCAGAGCAGACTGACAGCTTAACAGATTTTACACAACCTACAAGTTAACACTGTTAGATGATCAGAGAAACTCACTATACGCAGAGCTAGCTTGTTTGCTGTTTACTGGAGATGTATATTAACCATGAGCCTGCTTATGTCCAATTTAGACAAACTGGGTATCCATTTGACTAATTGTGCTCTTATTTCCAGCTGCTCCAGCCCAGCAGATGCACAGATAAGACTTAATTTTAAGTTCATTGTTAATAACCTATATATAATAACTAAACTGTTTTGTCAGCTCGTCTACCCACACTCTGTGAAGCCTATTCAGTTTGTAAACAGCGTGCTGCTAGCAACCATAACCTGTTTCAGGAAGTCTGTCATAAGCAACAGCAGCAAACATTTATCAGGGCTCAGCTGCCAAAACACTGAAACATCCCAATATATCTACACACCTTCTAAAACATCTCTCTGTGGCAAAAGCTGTTAGTCCTCATTTCACAGAGGGAACACAAGCAACGTGATTCAACCAAAGCCTTACTGGAAGACCATAGCAAACAAGAACAGAGCCAAGCTTTGTAAGAGCCATCAGAGCAAAGAATTACAGAGCAGCTCCTACCCTTGGATCGTAAGTTACTGGGGACAGGAAGTACCCACAGTATTTGCTTACACAGTAACCAGCACAAGAAAGTATGTCATCCTTTGTTGTTTTGGTATAGCGATTATAAAAAAAAAACAAAACAAAACCCAGCATTTTCTTTTAAAATAATACTAATTAAAAAATGCTACTTGAGCTGGTCACTGAAGACCACAGCGCTTTGGCTTGGGTAGGAACAACCTCAAGGTTGTTCTCAAAGTGCCAAAGTAGATATGTCCTCAAGCATCTAAGCCACATGGACTCTCAGCACCATGGTCCTTCCTCACTACTGAAAAAGGACTTTTGAAGAGAGTTTGAGGATGTTATCACTTCCTTTTAAAGCAGGTAAGACCTTTGTGCACTTACCCGGTAAGTTTCCTCGAGAGAGAGTTTCAGGATCCAGTTTGTATGTGTCCTGCAGGCGCATCAGAGCCTTCGCAGCTCCAGTCTCATCTTCTTCAGTTGGAAAAAACTGACGCTGAATTGTAAGATTTGCAATAAAGCCTTTGCAGTAAAAGGGAAAGATGTTACTTTCAGAGTTTGAATAAATATCAGTACCAGATTAACACAGAAGATGAAACATCTGCTTTGTTTTGGGAATACTCAGTAAGAGGCTTTTAAACCTGACAAGTAAACCAGGTGACATTTAGAAGTAAAATTAAATGCACTACATAAATACATCAAGGTTACACAGCAGGCTGGTTGGGCAGAAGTGGGGGCAATCAACTGAAGGAAAACAACTCAGCTTTTTCCAGTCATGCAGCAGGCAGAACTGGAAAGGGAAGCCTTTAGAAAAATAATTAGTGACAGAAGTACTCAATAGAATTGAGTATTTTATTTCCATCTAGGATGACTGTTCCAAAAGGCAATAAAAAAATCTTGGCTGGAAAAAGCTTCCAAGTACCTAAACTTTAGCATATGCAGAGTAGAAAGGGAAAACATGCAGTGTTCTGCCTGAAAAATATAGCCTCTTCTCCTTTACTTTCAAAGAGGCCAGTAAAAATAAACCTGTATTTAAAAAAAGCTACAGAAGCAAATTCAGGCAGGTACTTTGACAATATGATGCAAACCCAAAGATTAGTAGCGGAAACATTTGATTTGGAAGGATAGGTTTACAGGTAGCAATTGTATGTTATCCTGCTATCAACGGACTGACTATAACATCTGCCAACTGTTAATGCTGGGGCTGATATGAATTCCTTCACCAGTTCAGTATGGGTCTCATTTTGATTCTTAAACCTTATCTACTGATCAACGTGGTCAAAAAACAATGATCACCAAGAGAAGCAGCAGACTGGGAAAGCAGATTAGTAAGTTTATGTATAAAGGAACATAAAGCTAAAGACTAGACCTAAAACAATAGCTGCCAACACAGCTGACAACTTCAGTACATCCTCTTCACCCCTTTTCCCCAAGCAGCACAATCCAAACAAAGCATAACAGGCCTAAGACAGGTAACAGTTTCTTTGAGTCTTGACTGATGTGTTTCAGTGGCAAGTGTCACGCACTTAGGTAACTAGTAAATGAGAGGCCAGTCATTAGTTTGTTTCAAACAAACTTAGCAGTAATATTTGAACCACAGCTGAGTTTGCAGCTTTCCAGAATACAAGGAGGATAAGAAACTGTGCTGGTAAGGCTACCTCCTGATATCTTCTCCCCTGTAACTCCTTACCATTTGTTGTGTCCTGAAGAACTAGGTTTTCCAATTCCAGCCAGTCAGTATTTAAACGCTTCACCAGCTTATATGCATTTACAGGATGTGCCAGATACCCTTCCGGATCAGAGGCTGATTTGCTAGTCAGTACATCCATTTTTTCAGCCCAGCTGAAATGAGAATCATATGCCTCAGTCTGAGAACAATTTATGAATGCATGTCTTCCTTCTTAAGTCATTCTAATTACACAGCTAAAATCAATTTATTGCTGCTTTTGCCATCATAACCAGCTTTCAAGCTTTCAACTTCACAAGGACAAAGTGAAGTACAACTGATTTTTTTTTTTTCATTACAATAGTCTTTCTTTTAAAAGGATTTGTTTCCCTGCTTACTATTTTAAACCTTACTCCAGTAAGCATGCATCTCGCTTTCAATGAGTCTTAGCCATCAATTTTCAGCATACTGCACTTCAGAAAATAATGATATATAGCACACAATAACTGTGAGTGTCATTTATCTATCTCTTAATAAAAATACAAGCATAAATAAAATTCCAAGAGCTTTTTAGCTTTAAGGAAACTAAACCATAAGCTTTGATTTTCAGACTGGAAACCCTCAGACAGTACGGTGGCAGTGCTGTCAGTCACCTAGATTGCACTGTTGGTCAGCTTCAAAGCAGCAGTGGGGAAACTTCATCCTCTGTGTTCCAGTACATTGGAACTCCCAACTACATTGCTCATGCTACAGCGAGAATTTCTTCTGTTGCCCTTCATATTATTCCTTAACACAAGCATCTGGCCAAGCTGTGTGTTCCTCTCTCCAGTACTCAACAGGAAGAAAACAATTTGCTGAGAGAAGCTAATAACTGAACATAAGAAACTCCCTTTGAGCCTGTAATCTCAAACTCAGTAAGCCATGAATGAACTATGGTTACAAACAACTTTATGTAAACACAGGTAAAAATTGTCAGACTACCTGGCTTCCCTATACTATGATGTTGCAATAGAAAAAACAATGGCTTTTGCAGAGATCTTTTGCAGGGATATCAGATTAACAACATATATTAAAGTCAGTCTCACCTGCACCCTTTTTTTAATTTAGACTTTCACTACTTCTAATATGTGTTTTGCAAGGTAGTAAATACTGTCAAGTTCTAGTCTCTTTACACACATCACAATGTGCTTTTGAATCATAAACATATCTCTGGAACTAATAGACAGAGTGCTGAAAAGTGTTATCATATTCAAATGATAAAATCTAGTACCTCTGTTACAAAGCATATGCCTCAAACATGAGCAGTGCATGAGGGCTCAAATATTGACACAGTGGCAGAATAGCTTGCTTACAAATACACCAAAATATGAGTCAACTGAAAATTTAACACATTAAAAAAACAGTTATATATGTCAGTCCATGCAAAAAAGACTTCTTTTTTTGAAAAAAAGACCAGTTTATACATAGATTGAACTGACCTTCTCTTTAACAATACTTGAAGAGGAGGACTGCTTTTCAAGAAATGAGCATTTGTGTATACAAATGACAAGGAGTTCCTATCATTTCACCACTCTGTAGCCCTATCCCCACCCTACATCCCCAAAGGGTGATCAAACTGCTACATATAGCCTGGAGTTCAGAAATACTTTGGAAAGCATGGCTCTATTTAGAGGCAACCGGCTTTTCTGAACCTGGACCTCATTTAGACTATTCTAGTGTCACGCCCTATTAGATATTACTTTCAGCTAGATAAGTATTAACAGTCTTCCTAAGGGACACAGAAAACATCAGTTGTCAGCAAGAGCCTTTCGAGTGAACTAAGCAATCACGATAATGTCCGAGATGTGCTGTAGCCAGGTCGGCAACTGAAGAGAAGACGGCAAGAAAGCTGTCCCTGAGGGCAAAGCCAACACAGGAAGGCAGGGATTCAGTGTGCGCTCCACTAAACAACGCAATTGGCACACTTTGCCATTGTAAGCAGTGCTGATGCCAGGAAACAACAGGTAGCACAGAGCACTAGCATCCAGAGGCATTTAACTCATGTGGACAAGACTCCTCTGACATGAGTAGTGTCTTCTCCACAGGAGCACTGTGATGGTACAAGGACAAGGAAAAGTGGGAAGAGCCTAGCAGACAACAGTTTCTAAACAAGCAAAGTCTAAACGATATCTGAAGCAGGACCCCCTCTCTGCAGGTTCATAGGAATAAGTTACAGCCAATTTAGTACCTATGGTCTCACTGTGATTATCTGTTGAGGAAATACTAACAAGATCTAGCAGCAAAGAGTGGTGACAGAAAGGTGTGGTTTAATTGAACACGGATAAGCCATTTTGTCACTCTTCATTATACAAACCTCTCCCCCTACCTTTTAATCTGAGAGAGCTTGTTCTCTTCTGCTCGGATATATTCCTTTAAAGATTGTACCAAGTCTTTCTCCGCATAAATCAGGTCTGTCATCTGACCTAAAAACAGAGTATGAGCAAATGTTAATCAGACCTAAAACTGTAACAATTTCCAACAGCACAGAAGGGAGACCTCAGATGCTGTAGGGCTATTAAAACCACCACAAAGAACAGACAAATTAAGGGCATGCACTTCAATGCCTGTAAACCACAAAAGCTGTTACAGTACAGGTCTGGCATTCAAATGCTTCAAGGGGCTTTTAAAATCCCAACTTCAATGGCTCATATAGCTTTGCTGCGACCCTTCCACTGCCTCTGAATTACTTTTAGTATTACAATTGTATGCAAAACAATCAAAAGAATGGTTTGACATTAATACAGCTATTGAGTCAAAAGCAACGAAAGATCCAAACAGTTGCCAAAGCATCTGTTCTACATATGGATACAGATTATGTCATACTAATAAATTATTAGTCTAACTATTGGCACCACTTAAAATTACAGCTTTTCAATATGGGTAACTGTGGAAACACAACCTAACATTAAGTACAGAGGAATTTCAGTCTAATGTTTATAGACTGACACACACACTCTCTCCTGATTAGCATTAGTGGAAATTGCTAGCATGTCAATCCTAATTACTATGACAAACTTTTCAAAGACCAAACACTGAAAGACCGGATGAGATTTATAAATGCAGCCACAGCTTTAGTTTCAGCATTCCGAAGTAATTATTAATGAGGCATGATTAAGCAGCTGGAAGTCAGCAGGATGTGCTGTTTTCAGTTAGGAAAGGTTCAGAAATAGTTAACTGTAAAGAAAAGGTGATCCTTCACAGTAACTTTATACAAAAAGCTACTTAACTTAGGAAAAAAAAAGAGAATCAAATAACACGCATGTAGTTAAATACCGTTTAGCCAACTCCCAAGCACAGCAGCATGTGCTGGAGTTTGGTAGTGAAACACCACTCTGCCTTGCTCTGGCTGAGCAGTTCCACACCATGGTGCAAAATAAACCATCGCAAGTTTTGAGTTTTACCATTCAGAAACATAGCTCCACTGAGCTCAAAGCATATTCTGGAGAACAGCCAGTTGTAGTTAATCTCCAATATCCTTAGTGGGGGGAACTCCCACCACCATCCCACAGGAAAACATTAGACCAAGTCACAGCAGAAAACTCAGTTTGTGCTTATTTTTAGGCTCTACCACAATCACACATGGCTGTATCACAGCTATTAGAACACAAGAACTAAGTTGTCATAAAAATAAATTTATTTTCAGGACTTATAACAATGTGAATTCTTCAGGATTTACTCAGATCTTACAAAGCACACACAAGGTAAGGAGGATATTAATTTTTCCTTCCAACACCTGACTGCAGCTTTTTGAGTAGACAAGCGATTTCAGGTTCTGTGAAAGAAAATATTTCACATATTTATCACTTAAATTCTTTTCATAAATCATAAGTTCAGAACTAATCTTTTTAGCATAAGGTTCAGGCTGTGTTCAAGATGACAACAGGTGCACAATTCTTAATAAAACACAGGCACTGTCTTATTTAACTGACAGGGCCCCCAGAGAAACTTCCATCAAGCTGGTCACAGTGTGCTAAGTTACCCAACTGCAAACAAATTGCACTATGCAAGACTTGCAATGCAGAATAGCATCAAGGTTGCAGAAGAGTAGCTTTGCCTAATGTGGACAGTGCTTGATACAGCCATATGAAGAAAGCCATATGCTCCAACTGTAAACCTTAACAGCTTTAGCCATCACATTAACTACATCACAACATTGTGCATATGTTCTTTTGCTACCTATGGAGGTGAAGAACTCTGCTTCTGTGTGCCAGATCAAGAAAATACAGGTAAAGAACACCAACTGCAGCCAGGGCTTCATCTTCCAGACAGCTCAAGCCTGTAACAAATTAAAAGGAAAAGGAGTAAAAATGATTAACTTATTTGTAAGAAAAAACCCCAAGGCATTAATCTTCATATCTTCAGTCATTTCACCCTCATGAAAATTATTAGATCCTTGAAATACTGAATTCTAATCAGTGAAGCTTGAAAAAAGCCTTCTTCAACCACAGGAGCTGTTACTTAAGTCTCAAATGCTATCTGGTATACTCTTTCAGATTTACATGGAAGAGACTGCAGTCCATGGAAGGCCCACATGACAGATATGGAAGCAATGTATTTTTCCACTGAGACAGTGAGAACAAGATCTTCTGCAAGGACAGCTCAATGCCTTCCACTTCATGCATAATTATAGCTGGAAAATAGGAGAGTATACAAAGTTGTATTATATTCCAATAATAATAAATGTCTAAATTAAATGGTCAGACTTGTAGCATGCTGTGAAACTCAGTTATATAAAAACTGTCTAGAAATACAAATAGCGAGAACGACAAATAGAGAAATATAGCCTTTTGTACCATGGAAGTGGCAACGATGGTTGGAAAAGTTGAAAGTGAAATTTCCAACTCTGCTTATTCAAGATGCATCATCCCAGCATATTGGCCTCTGGGCACAGCCCTTCTGACTTCTGTATTTCAAAGGCTGTGCCAGCTGAGAAACCCAGTCCCTTGAGATGGAGGCTGAAAGCAGACTATTACATTTCTAAGAACACAGCTCACTGAGGGCATGGCAGGGAAAGCCAGTTTGAGCAGACAGGCAGACAAAGTAGCAGACAAGTGAAGTAAGGGATGCAAGGTCTGTACAGAAGAGCCTCCTGGAAGCTGTAATTCTCCTGGTAGATCTGATGGCCAGGACTGCCTCTTCCAGGGAATTTATGAGGAGCCTGCACTGCACTTGAATCAGCCCACAGCTCACTCCAGAGCCGCCTGTTCACTGAGCGAGAACAGCCACCACAGCCGGCCCTCACATACGAGTACTGCAGCTCAGCGAACACTGAGCTCTCGTGTAACACCCAGGCACACAGTGTCAAAAGGAAGATGACAACTGTCCACCTTAATTCAGGAAGCAATTATTCTTTTTTCCTACCTGTTGTAACTGGGTAAACTGGCAGCTAGAAATGACCACTTGCAACCCACTGTTACTCCAAATACAGTAAACAACATGCAGCTCTTTGGGGCAAAATGGAATCACTTAAATCTGATGAGAAAGGGGGATGAAGGGAAGGAAAAGTACATGGAATATCCTAAAATTTCAAGTAATGCAGCAAGTGGGAAGGTATTAAAATAAGATAATTCTGGAACAACTCTAGCTCATTATTCCCTTGGGCTCCACATACCTGCCTGCACAACATGAGATAGAAAGTAAAAGGTGGATATTGCCCCTTCCTTCCGGGATTTTCAAGCCCACAGGATGATAGAAGCCCTCACCCTCAGTTGAGCTCACCAGTGCCAGGGACATAAACACCAAACACACCGCCAGTGACACTGTCATCACTTCAAACATTAGAAATAGCTCTGTTCTCTGCTATGTATTATCACATGCCAAGATGACTGTTTTTAAAGTATTCTTTTGATTGCTTTAAAAGACTACATGAGGAATCAGAAACATTTACCGCAAGTTTGCAAGCATGACTAAGCAGGAAAGTGTCTCACAGCATCATAATAAGTCTTCTCCTTTCCCTCTTCTGTTTCTCACCCCCCTGCAAACCACATATTCCCAAAATGCTTGTTTAAGTTAGTTCAGAACTAGTACATGGGTAATCTGAGAATTGAGTAAAGCTGAATGAATAGTACCATGCAGAGGTCTGCCAATACTAAAAGCCACAATAAGTGATGTAGCAGAAAGCACAGCAAGTCAAGAGCACTTGGGAAGTACATTAATTTGGATATATTAAGACACAACTGTCCATCTGCATAGTCTGTTGTCATTTCATGGAGTGGTTTTTTGGACGCACTACACAAAGCCTGGCAAAACAATTACAAGGGAATTTTCCAGTTAAAACAACACCACTTCACATTCTCTGCCCTGCACCTCCCCACCATGTTCTCTCATGGCTGAGGATATCTGCCAAGAAGAACACTTACTACAGCTAGCAGCTTGTCTTTATAGCAGATCTTTAACAGCTTTGCCATCCCACTCAGATTTACTTGAGTCAATAAACAGAAACCTCAGTAAACAGAGAAATCGGCTCTTGCTTGAACAAGCAGGACACCTGGCTGCAGGGTTTTTAAATTGTTTATACACATTCTTTTCACAGCTGTTACTCAGAAAACCAGCACAAATAGTGAATTAGAGGAGGCTGAACATAATGTTATAACCACATTCTTGGACAGCACGAGCATGTGTGCGCACACACACGTATGCATGCCCACCCCACCATAACTAAACCATCTGCTAACAAAGAGGGTAAGGGAGGCAGAAGGGACATTAGCACCTCCTACCTCAATAACTGAGACAAGTGTTTATAAAGCCAGTGTGTTTTATTCACAGAGAATGGAAGAACTTAGTTGCATAGAAATGCCAGATAAGAAGTCTGTGTTACACAAATACTGCCTACATTCTTGGCTTTTTTTCAACAGCATCTTCAAATGACAAAGACATCATGCTGGACAGGTGAATTTAAGATCTCCTTTTATTTAAGTGAGAATAGCAACATTCCTCTGCAACAGATGGAGAAGGCTTGAGTAGAGCCACTGGGCTCAGTTCAGCCATGGGCTACAAGAACCCCCCCCATGCAGGAACTGAGAGCAGGCAGTTCACACTGTCCTGAGCTCGTGCTGTAAGACGGCCCAGGACAACAAGCGTACTGCCCTGGCTTGTCAGGCTACCTCAAGTGCCATCAGCACAGGGATCCTGAGGCCATGTGTACGTAGGAGATGAGCACTTACACCACTGCCTTACCTGAGAGACAGTTCTCACCGCAGTGAGAAGCTGTTCCAGCAACACCGATAGAACTGAGCTTCTCTGCATACAGTAACATATATTTTAATGTTTTGCTCCTTTCCTTCCCTTAAATATGCCCAGCCAGCAGAGCTAAAAAGCTAATGAAATGGATATTGTACAAACACTTTACTTCTTTAGAGTGTAAGACCTCAATGAATCATTGCTCCCACTGGAAAGAGTGCTGTCAGACTTCAGAGAGCACTGGCAGAAGGAAAAAAGGTTCATATAGACAAAATAGACCAGGAAGGAATTTTTCTCCACAAGTTAGACTGAATTAATTAAATAAGCTTTCTAAAAATTCTTAATCAAGAAGATATAAAAACATGGACCTG